>JAJQKJ010001155.1:0-117524 GCA_029574335.1 Rana kukunoris
TTAGTGGTTTGGGTTGATAGTTTATCAGCACATCCCCCCCTCGGATGCCCCTCCAGGACAACTAGCATGCCGCTAGGACCACCAGGGATGGCCATCCACACTGGACCACCAGGTATGCTCCCTAGAACACCAGGGAAATGCCAATCTGTGCCAAGACAGCTGCCAATCAATGCCCAGGCAGCTGCCAACCAGTGCCCACCCAAAATTCCTACCAATGCCACCAGGGATGCATATCAGTGCCACCCATAAGTACCCATAATTGCAGCCCATCAGTGGCACCCATGAGTGTCCATCAGTGCTGCCCATTAGTGCCACCTCATTGGCGCCGCCTTATCAGTGAAGGAGAAAACTTGCTTATTTACAAAATTTTGTAACAAATTTTCGGTCTTTTTTTATTTGTTTAGCGAAAAATAAAAACCGCAGAGGTGATCAAATACAACTAAAATAAATCTATATTTGTGGGAACAAAATTATAACCATTTGGTTTGTATACAGTGTAGGATGACCGCATAATTGTCATTTAAACAGCGACAAAGCTGAAAATTGGCTTGGGCAGGAAGGGGGTGTAAGTGCCCGGCATTGAAGTGGTTAAAGGAGAAGTACAGCCAAAGCTGATGCAGTTTGTTCTGCCTCCTGTGACCCATTTTCAGAAGACAGCGAGCTAAAGCCTGCGATCGGCTGACATCAGAGCCGGTCCAGGCTGGGGCAAGATCATGACAATTTAGGATCCGCCCACAACCCTGGACCAGCACCTTGCTCAGTCGCTCCCGCACCCTCCACGGCCTAGCGCTCAAGTGAACGCGGTGAGGGGGGTAGAGCAGAGTGCTGGTGACTGACAGTCACTGGTTCTCTGAGAACTGAGTGATCAGCGGTGTTTGATCGCTCGGTTTTAGAGCCGGCGTGGGACAGATGTAGCATCGGACCGATCCTGCATCCACCTAGGGAAGTATGATTTTGAAAAAAAATAAAAATACTAAACGATTACTACTACTTTTTTTTTTATACAGCTTTTTATGACCATGATATGACTTTGTGTTGAATCTTTCCCTAGACCCAGATGAAGTGGTCAGAAGACAGGAAGCCGTGGCTGCAGCCAGGCTGAGGATGCAACAGGAGTTGGATGCTCAGGCAGAAAGATATAAAGAGAAGCAGAGACAGGTGAGTGACGGGAGAAGAAATGTGGACGGGTTTCTGTGTCTTGTTATGGTGCAGATCTAAGGAAACTCAATCCTCCTCTCAGGAGGCGGGGCCAGAGGCGTATCTAGTGAAAATAGCGCCTATGGCAAGCACTGAAACTGCGCCCCTGTCGAAACATTTGAAACCCATCTTTTAGATAACCTTAACAAAAAAAACAGCTAACAAAACTAGTGATATGTTTCATCCCTTGTGATACCTTGGGTAGTGATATATCCTCTGTATGGAGAAATCTGGGGTTTATTAGACCCCTGATTCCTCCTCTGCCCTCCAAGGCCAGGTAAATGCAGAGCCAATACTGGAAGTGATGCAATCTTCATCACTTAAGGCAGGCATCCTCAAACTACGGCCCTCCAGATGTTGTAGAACTACACATCCCATGAGGCATTGTAACACACTGACATTCACAGACATCACTAGGCATTATGGGAATTGTAGTTCCTGAACAACTGGAGGGCCGTAGTTTGAAGACCCATGACTTAAGGCCTCAGTTTTCACAGAGGAGAGGGAGAAACTGATGTTCCTCCTTCTTTGTGTGCTGCCAATCCGACCAGATGGAATAGGAGAGCCTGGGAGAACGGGGGAGGGCTGTGGCTGAACGCAGCAGGGATAGCGCTGCCATTCTTCATTAGCAAAGGTGCTGAAAAGGAGATCCTGCTTATGCTCGGGAGGAGGGAAGAAAAGACCCTCAGACCCTGGTAAGTGCCTTGCTGCCCAGCCACTCAACAGCGCCCCCTATATATGGCGCCCATGGCACTTGCCATGGCTGCCATACCCTAGATACACCACTGGGCGGGGCTTCTAGTAAAATGATGGAGCAACGTGTGTGTGTGTGTGTGTGGTTTTTTATTTATTTATTTTTTTCTTATTTTTTATTTTTTTTTCCAGTGCAAACACTGTACAGTTTTATTATATTAAAGTGGTAGTAAACTCTGTACTACCACTTTCATTTACAGGTAAGTCTATAAGTCTTACCTGTAAGTACAAAGAATATCTCTTAAGCCCAAAAAGCATGTCGGTTTTGGACATATCAGGGACAGATGTAAAAAAAAACAGATGTGTACATACTGTCCCTGGTTTTACTGAGCCTGGCAACCCTGATGGGGCCCCCTAGTGGCATGGGGCCCTCGGGCAGTGCCCGAGTGACTCAATGGTCAGTCCGCCCCTGCTTACTCCTGTATGGATTAGGAGATACCCCCCCCCCCCCCCGCAATGCGCTGCTGACTGCAGTGGTGCATGCACAGCGGTGATCCTTGACTAAAGAGAAGTCTCCCGCATGCATGTGTGGGAGTGACAACATCGCCGCTCCTGCCAATCGCAGCGCTGGAGCGGCAATACCCGGAAAAGACGCAGAGGAAAGATGACATCTCCCTCGGCGTGGACCAGGTAAGTTCCTCTCACCTCGTTCCAAGGTAAGTATTTATTTCATAATCAGCTAGTATGCGGTGCATACTAGCTGATTATGGCTTTTGCTTTTCAGGTTTAAAAAAAATTAAATAAATGACAGCGGGTATACAACCGCTTTAATAAAATATTGAAAATTTACTGATAACCTACAATCAAACTCTTTTTAGAAAGTAAGAGGATTGATATTCTACTTGCCGACCGCAATATGTAAATATACGTTGCGGTTTACCAGGATTATTGCTGAATATATCAGTCGTAACCTGTGCCTTTTTTTATTTTTTCGTTAATAAAAAAATATATACAGAAAGAATGAAAATATATACTCTCTTAATTTTTTTTATTCTTTCTTTTTTTTTTATTTTTATTTTTTTTTATTAATAATAAATACAAAAAAAAAAAAAAAGATATAAAAAAAATGTATACTCTATAATAATAAATAAAAAAAGAGAGAGAATATATATGTGTATATATACTTTCTCCTTTTTTTATTATTATTAATAATTAAAAAAAAATACAGAAAGAATAAAAAAAAAAGAGATGAATATAAATATATTATATAATTTTTCTCTCTTTTTTTTTTTTTTTGGCCGGCTTTTTTAAGAAACCAGTCCGAGCAGCTCTTTTTTTTTTATTATTATTATTTTTTTTTTTTTCTTCTATTGAAAAGCCTGTGGCGTGCAAAACACAACCCAAAAACTTCACCCGGTGCAGGAAAAAATGTGCACACACATAAAGAGTGAAACACAAAAAACTGCGACGGGTGCCATCGTCAATGGTCCTTCGAGAAGAACCCAGCTCTGATCCCCCGGGGCGTTAGGCTCCTGACAGGGAAAAGAGTATAGGAGTCCAAGCAGCCGAAACCACGAGGACCCCACTAAGGCCCATGTAGCTGAAACCACATGGCCTAACATCCTCAGAGGGACTGCCGAAACGGAACCCTCCTCGGTGAGGCTCCCCCGAAGGGAGACCCCATGAGAGCAGGTGAACTAAGCCAGAATGTCATGTCCACCTACTCCCAAGACTTTTAGAGCTGGCCCGAGGACCAGCACCCTTACTCGCCACACATAAAGTGCAAAGCACCAAACAAAAAAAGTGACAAAACAAGACAGACAGGGGGTAAAATAAAAAAGAAAGTGGGGGAAAAGGAAGGTGGGAATGGTGAGTGGAAAGTGGCCATTGTGCAATACAATGGCCGGCCCTCCGGCCAGGAACAAAAATTCCTCTGGTCCTAGCCAAAAGGCTCGGCCCTAGAGGCAGGTGCTAAAAAGGTGTGTGTGGAGATCAGTGACCTAGGTGCCACACGTTGAGTGCCCCTTTCAAACACTCAGTGCAATGTATGGCACCCCTGGACTGCCACTCCAGGGGCACAATCTCCACAGGCTTTTCAACGGACCCTGACCCCCGGTCTGGACCGGCAGCACCCTTCCCAGCCAGGAAGGTAGGAGAAGAGGTTGGGGAGAGCCCGCCGCAGCAGACTACTACCCACAACCCCCATCTCTCCCACCTAATTACATTCGGGAAGTACTACCCGCCTCTCCCCGAAAGGATTAGCAAAGGTTCCCTCGCCGAACAACTGACTGGGGCAGACACCACCGGATCCAGGCCAAAGGCCAGGGTCCTGGCCCTTCAGCTTCGACCTCATGCCTCTCTGCCCCGATCAGAAGGCTTTCGCCTCTACACCAACAGGCTTAGCGTCCACCGACTGCCATCCCTTTCCCCCTCGCCGAGTACTGGGGACAGTCAGCTTAGCACCACCTATTGGCAACTGATAAGAACAGATACTACACGTGATCTTAGCCAAAAGTCCGAGCAGCTCATGAGCCCCTGGAATGGTTTCGGAAACAGCGGAAGGATACATGTCCATCCATCACCCCCCCACACTCACACATTCCCCCCCCCCCCCACCCCCTTCACCACTGGCTGGAGTTTTCTAGGGCTTACTTTTTTTGCCGGTTTGCCTGAGAAACGATACGACAGCTGCTCCCATAGACGATCAGATTCTATGGCCTTGGAGGTCCAGTCCAGGCTGGAAGTAAATACATTTTTTTTATTTATTTTTTGCTTTTAAAGGTAAAGAAGAAAGATTTGGGGTCTTTTTGACCTGGGATCTCTGCGTAAAGAGGACCTGTCATCCTTATTTCTTTTACCAGGGGCTGTTTGCATTTCTTGTAATAAGGATAGAAAATAAGTGACAGTGTATTAAAATTAAAAAGTTAAAAAAGATGAGAAAAAAATCATTTAAAGTGCACCTATATCCCTCCATGCACGCGCAGAGGCATATATAAACTGTATTCGCACCACACATCTGAAGTGTTGCTGTGACCATTAGCGCAAGAGCAATAATTCTAGCGCTAGACCTCCTCTGTAACTCTAAACACGAAACCTGTAAAGGCGTTTTAAAGCGTCGCCTATGGAGATTTTTAAGTACCGTAGTTTGTTGCCACTCCACAAGCGTGCACAATTTTAAAGTGTGACATATGGGGTGTCTTATTTACTCGATGTAACATCTTTCATATTATTGAAACAAATAGTGTGTGTGTGTGTGTGTATCAGGACAAATCTTATCTTTTTGTGTGAATAAAAAATCGCTTGACGTCTGACTGAGTCTTCTACAAAGAATGTCATTAAAACCAGCAACTGGTGACATAATGAACACTTTATTTATTTTTTAGTCAGGACTGCCACATACAACATGGTGTGCAGGGGTGACATACAACACCGCATATAGTGTGTAGCAGTCAGGAGGGGGAGGGGGAAATGAAGGAGGGGGAGGAGCCCTGACTAAAGTGTTCATTATCTCACCAGTTGTTGGTTTTAATGACATTCTCTGTAGTAGGCTCAGTCAGACATCAAGTGATATCTTTTTGTGTGCAAATAAGTAAATGATCCTTTGTCCTGAGGTTTATGCGTGTCTGAGACTTGTGGCACAGTAATTAGGAGTAGGGTTGTCCCGATACCACTTTTTTAAGACCAAGTACAAGTACCGATACTTTTTTCAAGTACTCACCGATGCCAAATACTGATACTTTTTTATGTCATGTGACAGTGGCACATGTGTCAGTATTTTTTTACAATTTTTTTGCTATGTTTTTACAATGCTTCCTTGGGGGGGGGGGGGGGGGGGAGTGGATTCAGTCAGTGTGTGGTTTATTTTTTTTATTTTATTTTTTATTTATTGCAATTTTTTTGTTTTTAGCCCTGTTAAGGGGCTTTGGTGAGATATCAGGGGTCTTAACAGACCTCTGACATTGCCCCATTGAGACAAAGGGACTAGGGACACCTATTCCCCAGTCGCTTTCTTAGCTGCCCTAAAAATGAATGGACAGGAGACAAAGGCTCCTCTCCATTCATAAACTGAAACATTGTAAACACAGGTTACTACGTTTCAGTTATATGCATGGACAGAGTCGGTGATCACTGTTCATTCGGAAAAGGTAGGAGCCGGGGGAGGATATGGAGGGTGACACGGAGCGCAAAGGGGGGCATGGAGGGTGACACTGAGAAAGGAGGAGGACAGCAGCAGCACGGAGGGGGGACACAGAGCGCGGAGGGGGAGGACACAGCAGCACAGGGGGGGGGGGGCGCGGAGCACGGAGGGGGGAAAGCAGCACGGATGGGGGAAATGGAGGAGGATACAGGGACAGTCAGCGGTGATCAGTGCGGCTTTGGGGGGAGTTACAAGCACCGATCACCGGCTGAAGGGGGGGGGGGGGGGGGGGGGGGGGCTCCGGGGAGAAGCTGTCAGGCTGTATTGAAATCTATACAGGGAGATCGGTTCTTGTAACTCCCCCTGCCGTACCGATCATTCCTGACTGCCAAGGTATCGGGTGAAGCATCGGAGCATTTTGCCCGAGTACAAGTACTCAGAGAAATGCTTGGTACCGATACTAGTATCGGTATTGGTACAAACCCTAATTAGAAGTATTTTGTAGGTAAGAAAGTCTGGGACACAGGCATGCAGTGTGTACAGTGACTAGGCTCAGGTTCTGGTTCTGTTTTAATCATCCCTCTTTAAGGCCCCTTTCACACTGGGGCGGGAGCCGCGGTGGCGGTATAGCGCCGCTAAAAATAGCAGCGCTATACCGCGGGAATCGACCAATAGCAGTGCGGTATTAACCCCCGCTAGCGGCCGATAAAGGGTTAATACCGCACGCAATGGGCCTCTGCAGAGGGAAGGAGCGGTATACACGCCACTCTTCTCACCGCTCAGTGCAGACGTTTTTAAGGCGGTATAGCAGCGCTATTTTTAGTGCTGTACCGCCTGAAAAACTCAGTGTGAAAGGGGTTTAATCCACTCCCACTCTTATGTGCAATCTGACAATGACCACCGCTTGCCATCATGCTACACAGGACAGGTTTTTCTACTCCATCTGGAGGAGGGGGGAGGGGACAGAGGAAAAAGGGAGGAGAGACTAGGGGGGGGGGGGGGGGGATGGAGATGGAGAGGAAGAAAGAGAAAAAGGCAAGGTGGGAAGGAGAAGGAAAAGGAGAGACGGGGGGGGGGGACGGAGGTGAGAAGAGAGGGGAGGGGAGGAGGGGACGGGGGGGGAGGGGGGGGGGGGGGGTGGTGAGGAGGTGGAGAAAGGGGCGAGAGGGATGGGGAGAAAAGGGGGGTGGATGGTGAGAGGAAGAAAGAGAAAAAGGCAAGATGGGAAGGAGAAGGGAAGGGGGGAGTTAAGAGGCGGGGGAATGAGAAGGGGGGTGGGGGTGAGGAGGTGGAGAGGGGGCATGAGGGGGGGGGGAGAGGGAAGAGAATGAAGGGGAGGTGGGGGAAGGGAGGATAGGGGAGAGAGAGGGAGAAAGAAAGGTGGAGGAGGGAGGGCAAGGGATAGAGTGACAGAGTGGGAAAGGTGAGAGGGAGAGGGGAAAAGGGAAAGGTGAGAGGGAGAGGGGAAGAGGGAAGAGGGAAGGGTGATAAAGTGGAAAGGGGAGGAGTCAGGGAGTCGCGCTACTCCTGAGTTCAGCCACATGCACGGTGTTTAGTAAAAGAGATGATGATAGTTTTTTACTGCCGGTGTTCGTGTCCCATGGACGTTTGTTTTTACCCCATTCACACATTGTGTTCCCGCTTTTCGATTTTTCAAAGCACGCTTTACACTTTCTTCCATGTGTCCTGCATAGGGGCTGCCCATATGTGTGTTTTGTTTCTTTTTTTTTTTTGCGCCATTTTTAAACATGTGTTATGCCGCGTGATTCTGTCACACGCCAGTCACGCCAGAATCGTACCACCTTTGGGTACCGTTAAGAACAATGACACCCAAACGCACGATTTGGAATTGTGGACAGGATCGCACTGATTCCAAATTGCCGAATGTGAACGGGGCCTTAGGAGACGCAGGAGAAATAAAAACCTTTTTTGACAAAACCTCAGGGTTGGCATCCCTGCCGTAGAGTCAGATGATGGACGCAGTGATGGGCGTACGAGAACATCGCACGTTTGCTTTTTTTAATGACCGATGAGTCGGTTGCGTCCAATGTTTACTTTTCCGTACTGTACCGGTCTCCTCCTTGGGAAGCCTTTCCTCGTACCGTAATTCTCCTTAGTGACTGAACTCGGATGAATGGGATCTCCTGGCAGGACTGCTCAGTTGGCAGCGAGGAAAATCTGTCTTCATCCCAAAGTAAATACTGGCAGCGTTCTCCCTTCCTCCGAGCAGCTGGGAATGAGAACAATGGAGCTGCGTGTGCCAGAGACCTTACATCTCATCACTGTGTGATCCTAGCAAGGAGCCCGGAATGGGTCATGGCAGGGTGGATTTCATTTAAATCAACTCTATTAAATTTTTTTAAAGAGCAGCTCTCCTCCCCCTTGTCCCGCAGCATCTCCTCCCCCCCCCCCTCCCTTGTCCCGCAGCGTCTCCCCCCCCCCCCCCCCCTCCCCCTTGTCCCGCAGCGTCTCCCCCCCCCCCCTCCCCTTGTCCCGCGGCGTCTCCTCCCTCCCCCTTGTCCCGCGGCGTCTCCTCCCTCCCCCTTGTCCCGCGGCGTCTCCTCCCTCCCCCATTGTCCCGCGGCGTCTCCTCCCTCCCCCTTGTCCGCGGGCGTCTCCTCCCTCCCCTTGTCCCGCGGCGTCTCCTCCCTCCCCCTTGTCCCGCGGCGTCTCCTCCCTCCCCCTTGTCCCGCGGCGTCTCCTCCCTCCCCCTTGTCCCGCGGCGTCTCCTCCCCCTCCCCTTGTCCCGTGGCGTCTCCTCCCTCCCCCTTGTCCCGCGGCGTCTCCTCCCTCCCCCTTGTCCCGCGGCGTCTCCTCCCTCCCCCTTGTCCCGCGGCGTCTCCTCCCTCCCCCTTGTCCCGCGGCGTCTCCTCCCTCCCCCTTGTCCCGCGGCGTCTCCTCCCTCCCCCTTGTCCCGCGGCGTCTCCTCCCTCCCCCTTGTCACGTGGCGTCTCCTCCCTCCCCCTTGTCCCGCGGCGTCTCCTCCCTCCCCCTTGTCCCGCGGCGTCTCCTCCCTCCCCCTTGTCCCGCGGCGTCTCCTCCCTCCCCCTTGTCCCGCGGCGTCTCCTCCCTCCCCCTTGTCCCGCGGCGTCTCCTCCCTCCCCCTTGTCCCGCGGCGTCTCCTCCCTCCCCTTGTCCCGCGGCGTCTCCTCCCTCCCCCTTGTCCCGCGGCGTCTCCTCCCTCCCCCTTGTCCCGCGGCGTCTCCTCCCTCCCCCTCGTCCCGCGGCGTCTCCTCCCTCCTCCTCGTCCCGCGGCGTCTCCTCCCTCCCCCTCGTCCCGCGGCGTCTCCTCCCTCCCCCTCGTCCCGCGGCGTCTCCTTCCTCCCCCTCCCTCGTCCCGCGGCGTCTCCTCCCCCTCCCTCGTCCCGCGGCGTCTCCTCCCCCTCCCTCGTCCCGCGGCGTCTCCTCCCCCTCCCTCGTCCCGCGGCGTCTCCTCCCCTCCCTCGTCCCGCGGCGTCTCCTCCCCCTCCCGCGGCGTCTCCTCCCCCTCCCTCGTCCCGCGGCGTCTCCTCCCTCCCCCTTGTCCCGCGGCGTCTCCTACCCCTCCCTCATCTGACTCTACGGCAGGGATGCCAACCCTGAGGTTTTGTCAAAAAAGGTTTTTATTTCTCCTGCGTCTCCTAAGGCCCCGTTCACATCCGGCAATTTGGAATACTACGCATGATCAGATATGATAAACAAAAAAAATCAAGCCTTTCGTTGTATGATGCCACGTACACACGATAATTTTTCGGCATGAAAAAAAAAAAAGTTTAAAAAAAAATGTCATTTAAAATGATGGTGTGTGGGCTTCACATCGTTTTTCAGGTTCTGAAAAACGACCAAAAAAAATTCGAACATGCTCCATTTTTTTAACGTCGTTTTTAAACGATGTAATTTTTCAGATTGTAAAAAATGGTCGTGTGTGGGCAAAAACAACGTTAAAAACCCGCGCATGCTCAGAAGCAAGTTATGAGACGGGAGCGCTCGTTCTGGTAAAACTACCGTTCATAATGGAGATAGCACATTCATCACGCTGTAACAGACAGAAAAGCGTGAATCGTCTATTACAAACAAGGAATCAGCTAAAGCAGCCCGAAGGCGAATGGTACGTCACCGCGCTTTGCTAGATCATTTTTTAAAAACGATGTGTGTAGGCAACGTTGTTTTAATGATGAAGTTGAAAAAAATAATTTTTCTCGACATGCTGAAAAACGTTTTTTTTTTTTTTTTTTCATGCTGAAAAATGATCGTGTGCACGCGGCATGAGAATTTTTCTTGTACGCGTTTTCCTTCCTCGTTTCCGACTTGCTGTGAAACAACGAGGGAAAAGTAGACGATCGTTCAGCCGATTTTCTCATAGTTGTCTCATGTACCAGCCTTTTAAACCCCATGCACACGATCAGAAAATTGGGGCGATCGTACGATGATCAGAGCTTTTAAGAGCCGATCAGGACAGTTCATCCAATTTAATATTTGATCGGACATGTACTTATTTTTTTTTATTAATTTTTTTCTAGTAAGATGCCAGGTCGTACAATTTTTGTCTAATCAGTACAGCTGTCATTCGAAAATGCATTACAACACATGACATCACTTTTTTCGTACGACAATTTTCGCAGCTTTAGTAAACTCTTTAGGCCCTTTTCACACTGGGGCGTTTTTCAAGCGCTGCTATACCGCGTGAAAAAACCTGCCCTGCAGGCTTCAATGTGAAAGCCCGAAGGCTTTCACACTGAAGCGGTGCGCTAGCAGGACCACTCCAAAAGTCCTGCTAGCCACATCTTTGCAGCGGCATAGGAGCGGTGTGTTCACTGCTCCTATACCGCGCCTTCCCATTGAAATCAATGGGAAACCGCGGTAATAACGCCCGCAATGCGCCTCTATAGAGACGCATTGCGGGCGGTATTGACCCTTTTTCGGCCGCTAGCGGGGGTTAAAATCGCACCGCTATCGGTCGTATACCGCGGTAAATACGACGGTATAGCAGCGCTAAAAATCGCGCTGCTATACCGCCACCGCGAGTAACGCTGTAATGTGAAAGCAGCCTTAAAAATAGCGCTCTTAAAACACTCTCCATGCATCTCAATGGACCTTTTCCCACCAGGTTTTCTGCAAGCAGCATCTTTGGTTGAGCGCTGAAAATAACGCTCCAAAAACGCCCCTCTCCAGTGAAATGAATTGAAAAGCGCTGTAAAAACGCCTTACCCTTTCACACTGAGGTGTTGAACTGGCGGGGGTTAGAGAACAGTCCGGCAAGCGCTGTAAAAACGCCTTACCCTTTCACACCGAGGCACTGCAAAAACGCTCCATAAAACTTTAGGGTCTTATTGGTGCTTTACCAGCACATTGGGATTGCAGATGAGGCTTTGCTCGAATAATGCTGTAATAGCGCTTGAAAAACCCTTCAGTGTGAAAAGGGCCTTCGATTTGATCTGAAATTATCATGTAAAAAAAAAGACGATCGTCCGATAATCTCATCGTGTGTACGCAGCATAAGAGCCCTTTCACACTGGGGCGTTTTTTCACGTGGTACAGCGCTAAAAATAGCACTGCTATACCGCGTGAAAAAACCTGCCCTGTAGTCTTCAATGTGAAAGCCCGAAGGCTTTCACACTGAAGCGGTGCGCTAGCAGGAGCGCTCCAAAAGTCCTGCTAGCCGCATCTTTACAGCGGTGTGTTCACCGCTCCTTCCCATTGAAATCAATGCGAAACCGCGGTAATACCGCTCGCCATGCGCCTCTATAGAGGTGCATTGCAGGCGGTATTAGCCCTTTTTCGGCCGCTAGCGGGGGTTAAAACCGCACCGCTAGCTGCCGAATACTGCGGTTAGTACGATGGTATAGCAGCACTAAAAATCGCGCTGCTATACCGCCACCGCGGGTAACGCTGCAATGTGAAAGCAGCCCAAGTCTCTGCTTTAGACAGCATCCCCCCCCCCCCCCCCCCCCCCCCCCCCCCCCCCCCCCCCAGCTGTATTGAGTGACACGACCAATTCTGCACACTGTCTGGAATAATGTCTAAAGACCTTTTATTGTCCATCAATGATTTCCAGAACCCCAGCAAATCATTAATCAAACGTTTCTTCTAGTAAAAGCTCATTTGGCAGAGGAGCTGATGTTGCTTTGATGTAATTATCCTCATTTATTGTGACAGTGTGAATAGGTGAGTCTGGTGATTGTATTGTTCTCTGGGATTAGCGCGGAGACGATCGCACATTTGCATTAGTTGAGATGTCGGCACCCTCACAGCTGTGCATACGATGGCGCTATTGTTCTTTTATCAGCCGCATCCGACTCTCAATAGAACCCTGCTGGGGGTCTTGCTTTGTAGTTGAAAAACCACACAAACGCCCCTCCCCCACCGCCCCCCACTCCACAGACACAAAGCAAGTCCATTTTTTATTATCAGTCTGTCAAAATAAAGAAATCTGCAGGAGCTGATACCACTACATAAGACTTATTTTTTTATTTTTTGTTAACCCCCCTCTTTTATTTTTTGCATTTGTAAATTCCCTGTTTGTACTAAAGCTTGCCTAAACATTGACTCTATTTGAATAGGTTTATTGCAGTCTCCAAACCCCCCCTCCCCCCCCAGAACAGGGGGGTTGGTGATGTACTGTATAAGCCGAGTTTTTCAGCACATTTTTTATTTTTTTGCGCTGAAATTGCCCCCCTCGGCTTATACTCGAGTTACCTTTCTGCCCCTGATCTCCCGGACTTTGGGGACCCGGTACTGGTCGGCTGTAGCCCCACTCTTCCTCTACAAGTGTGCAAAGTTAGTTGTCCGGGGGACCTACGGCCGGGGAGCACCGTTTTTTTTTTTTTTTTTTTCCAAACTGGGCACCCCTTCCATAGACTCCCATGTTAAACTGTAATTTCTCCGGTGCCTTTGGGGACCCGGTACCGGCCGGTCGTAGGTCCCCTGGATCTGGAAATTGGCACACATGTAGCCCTATTTGTCCTCTACAAGTGGACCTATGACCAGGGAGCACCAGGTTTTTATTTTTTTATTTTTTTTCAAAGCCGAGCACCCCTTTTATATACTCCCATGTTAAAACGTCAGTCTAGTCATGGGCACAGTGAGGCATGCAGATGGGCACAGTGAGGTATGCAGATGGACACAGTGAGACATGGGCACAGTGAGTCATGCAGATGGGCACAGTGAGGCATGGGCACAGTGAGGCATGCAGATGGGCACAGTGAGGCATGCAGATGGGCACAGTGAGGCATGCAGATGGACACAGTGAGGCATGGGCATAGTGAGTCATGCAGATGGGCACAGTGAGGCATGGGCACAGTGAGTCATGCAGATGGGCACAGTGAGGCATGCAGATGGACACAGTGAGGCATGGGCACAGTGAGGCATGCAGATGGGCACAGTGAGGCATGCAGATGGGCACAGTGAGGCATGCAGGTGGGCACAGTGAGGCATGCAGGTGGGCACAGTGAGGCATGCAGGTGGGCACAGTGAGGCATGCAGGTGGGCACAGTGAGGCATGCAGGTGGGCACAGTGAGGCATGCAGGTAGGCACAGTGAGGCATGCAGGTGGGCACAGTGAGGCATGCAGATGGGACACAGTGAGGCATGGGCACAGTGAGGCATGCAGATGGGCACAGTGAGGCATGCAGATGGGCACAGTGAGGCATGCAGATGGGCACAGTGAGGCATGGGCACAGTGAGGCATGCAGGTGGGCACAGTGAGGCATGCAGATGGGCACAGTGAGGCATGCAGATGGGCACAGTGAGGCATGCAGATGGACACAGTGAGGCATGGGCACAGTGAGGCATGCAGATGGACACCCTAGGCTTATATTCGAGTCAATACATTTCCCAATTTTTTTTCTGGTAAAATTGGGTGCCTCGGCTTATATTTGGGTCGGGTTATACTCGAGTATATATGGTATATTTTCATATAATAACCTATCCAGCAGATCCAGAATTGTCCCATTAAGATACTCTCATGATAAATCTACAAAGTGAGTGCAGGGCTAAACATAATAATGAACATATGTGGATAAAAAAATAAATGTAAAAAAATTGGAAATGATACAAAAAAAAAATTGTCAAGTGAAAAAGAAAAAATTGAAAAAAAAGAAAACTAAGTCAAAGTCCTATTCAAATTCCAATCTGTAGGAGTCTGTAAAGTGTTGACATCCAAACAGATGAAGATAAGTTGCAGAAAGAGAGGTGTGACACAAATCTTCCCATAAATCAAAGTGCAGTCAGGTTGACACCCAAGTGTGAGGTAGCCTGCTTACCAGAAAGCCATGACTGCCAAAAACAGTACGGGGAAATGATGGTCTCCCCAGGACCAATGAGGTAGCCGGAGCAGCGGCTAATGGTCTGGTGTTGCTAAAAGATAAAATAAAGAGGGCTCCCATAGTGCAGTACATCAATTCAAGTAATTTTAATGAAAGAATGGATTACACTTGCAGGAACGATGTGTATAAATCAGCAGTTGTATCATAAAAGAGCTGCAGCATCTCTATTTGCTTCTTCCTGAATGAGTCGCCTATCCAGCGTCTCAGAAGGAAAGCGTGATGACGTCTCCATCAGAACCTCCACCCTACGTGTTTCGTCACAAGTGGACGTCTCCTGGCCTGGGGATGAGATGCTCTCATGCCCTGCCTACTGCTTGGTCCCGTGCCACCATGCTATCTATGGTTATCAAGAGGCCCACCAGCTCTTCCAGGATTAGCAGGACTACTGATTGCATGCCACAAGACACAATACACTTAATTCACCAATGTCGGGGGTCTCCAAACTTTCTAAAAAAAAAAAATGGGCCAGTGGGCTTTAGAAGGGCCAGGCCACAGCCAATGGGAACATGTCCCAATGTCAGTGGGAATAGACCGTTTGACAGCTTTGATGGTCAGTGGAAAGAATAGTGCATCATCATTTCTATCAGTGGGAGAAATGGTGCCCCATCATTGGTATCAGTGGAAGGAATAGTGCCCTGTCGCTGGTGTCGGTGGAAGGAATAGTGCCCCGTCGCTGGTGTCGGTGGGAGGAATAGTGCCCTGTCGCTGGTGTCGGTGGGAGGAATAGTGCCCCGTCACTGGTGTCGGTGGGAGGAATAGTGCCCCGTCGCTGGTGTCGGTGGGAGGAATAGTGCCCCGTCACTGGTGTCGGTGGGAGGAATAGTGCCCCGTCACTGGTGTCGGTGGAAGGAATAGTGCCCCGTCGCTGGTGTCGGTGGGAGGAATAGTGCCCCGTCGCTGGTGTCGGTGGGAGGAATAGTGCCCCGTCGCTGGGAGGAATAGTGCCCCGTCGCTGGGAGGAATAGTGCCCCGTCGCTGGTGTCGGTGGGAGGAATAGTGCCCCGTCGCTGGGAGGAATAGTGCCCCGTCGCTGGTGTCGGTGGGAGGAATAGTGCCCCGTCGCTGGTGTCGGTGGAAGGAATAGTGCCCCGTCACTGGTGTCGGTGGGAGGAATAGTGCCCCATCATTACGGTCGGTGGAAGGAATAGTGCCCCGTCACTGGTGTCGGTGGGAGGAATAGTGCCCCGTCACTGGTGTCGGTGGGAGGAATAGTGCCCCGTCACTGGTGGCGGTGGGAGGAATAGTGCCCCGTCGCTGGTGGCGGTGGGAGGAATAGTGCCCCGTCACTGGTGTCGGTGGGAGGAATGGTGCCCCGTCGGTGGAAGGAATAGTGCCCCGACACTGGTGTCGGTGGGAGGAATAGTGCCCCATCATTACGGTCGGTGGAAGGAATAGTGCCCCGTCACTGGTGTCGGTGAAAAGGAATAGTGCCCCGTCACTGGTGTCGGTGGAAGGAATAGTGCCCCGTCGCTGGTGTCGGTGGGAGGAATAGTGCCCCGTCGCTGGTGTTGGCGGGAGGAATAGTGCCCCGTCATTGGTGTTGGCGGGAGGAATAGTGCCCCGTCACTGGTGTCGGCGGGAGGAATAGTGCCCCATCGCTGGTGTTGGCGGGAGGAATAGTGCCCCGTCGCTGGTGTCGGTGGGAGGAATGGTGCCCCGTCGGTGGAAGGAATAGTGCCCCGTCACTGGTGTCGGTGGGAGGAATAGTGCCCCGTCACTGGTGTCGGTGGAAGGAATAGTGCCCCGTCGCTGGTGTCGGCGGGAGGAATAGTGCCCCGTCGGTGGGAGTAATGGTGCCCCGTCGCTGGTGTCGGTGGAAGGAAGAGTGCCCCGTCGCTGGTGTCGGTGGAAGGAAGAGTGCCCCGTCGCTGGTGTCGGTGGGAGGAATAGTGTCCCGTCACTGGTGTCGGTGGAAGGAATAGTGCCCCGTCGCTGGTGTCGACGGGAGGAATAGTGCCCCGTCGCTGGTGTCGACGGGAGGAATAGTGCCCCGTCGCTGGTGTCGGCGGGAGGAATAGTGCCCCGTCACTGGTGTCGGCGGGAGGAATAGTGCCCCGTCGCTGGTGTCGGCGGGAGGAATAGTGCCCCGTCGCTGGTGTCGGCGGGAGGAATAGTGCCCCGTCACTGGTGTCGGCGGGAGGAATAGTCCCCAGTCACTGGTGTCGGCGGGAGGAATAGTGCCCCGTCGCTGGTGTCGGCGGGAGGAATAGTGCCCCGTCACTGGTGTCGGCGGGAGGAATAGTCCCCAGTCACTGGTGTCGGCGGGAGGAATAGTGCCCCGTCACTGGTGTCGGCGGGAGGAATAGTGCCCCGTCACTGGTGTCGGCGGGAGGAATAGTCCCCAGTCACTGGTGTCGGCGGGAGGAATAGTGCCCCAGTCACTGCTGTCGGCGGAGGAATAGTGCCCCGTGTGGTGTCGGCGGGAGGAATAGTGCCCCGTCACTGGTGTCGGCGGGAGGAATAGTGCCCCGTCACTGGTGTCGGCGGGAGGAATAGTGCCCCGTCACTGGTGTCGGCGGGAGGAATAGTGCCCCGTCGCTGGTGTCGGCGGGAGGAATAGTGCCCCAAGGGCCAGATAAAGACAACAATCTGGCCCACAGGCAGCAGTTTGGAGCCTACTGGCCTAGACAAATGATGTGTACAGGGGGGTGAGTCAAACCCTTATGCCAAAGAAAAAAAGAAAGGCTAAAAAAGAAAAATGCTATCCATGTAGCTGAAGAGGAGTGGGCTGCAGGCTCAGTCACTTTATGGCTTTGCCTATCTGCTTTAAGCCAGTCTTACGTGGATCAAATTTCAAACAATTCAGCAGAGACTGGCCGAATTTCGATCCACGTATCCCTGATTGTACACAAATCTACCGATCGACTTCTGTATAACAAACCTGCCAGGTTTCAATTTCAGAATAGCACCCCAGTCATTGGGAGCCCGGCGCTACAGATGTTTAACAGGAAACAGATCACATACAGTAACAACCAAATCTTATGAAAACATTAAAAGTAATCTAATCAGCATTAGCATGCCAAAATGAGCGTAGGTTGAATCAAAAGCCATTCGCCGCCAGCAGTGTCATTTTGACAATGGTCCCAAAAATGTGCCAAAAGTGTTTGTTGTGTCCGCCCTTATGTCGCAGTCACGATAAAAATCGCAGATCGCCGCCATTAGTAGTAAAATTATTTTTATGAAAATGCCATAAAACTATTCCCTATTTTGTAGACGCTATAACTTTTGCGCAAACCAATACGTATCGGCCTAAACTGAGGGGAAAATGTAAGTTTTGGGGATATTTATTATAGAAAAAAATATTAAATTTTCTTTTCAAAATTGTCACTCTATTTTTGCTCCTATGTCGTCGTCCCCATATACCCCCCCCCCCCCCCCTCCCCTCCTATGTCTGTCTGTGCATGTGTGTGAGACGCCCCTCCTACTGCTCTCATAACACTAACCTGTATATTCCATCAGCACTGCCTTCTATTTCAGTGTCCCCCCTCCCTCTGTGAATGATTTATAAATGCTGTAAATACCTAATTAACCACTTCCTTACTGGGCACTTTATACCCCTTCCTGACCAGGTGAAATTTCAGCTTCTGGCACTGCGTCGCTTTAACTGACAATTGCGTAGTCGTGCGACGCGGCTCCCAAACAAAATTGGCATCCTTTTTTTCCCCACAAGTAGAGCTTTATTTTGGTGGTATTTGATCGCCTGTGCGGTTTTTATTTTTTGCGCTATAAACAAAAAAAGAGCGACAATTTTGAAAAAAAAAAATATTTTTTACTTGTTACTCTAATAGCCCTTTTTTTATTTTAACATTTTTTTTTTTCTCAGTCTATTCCGATACGTATTATTCTACATATTTTTGGTAAAAAAAAACGCAATAAGCGACTTGTTTGCGCAAAAGTTATAGCGCTTACAAAATAGGGGACAGAATTATTAATTTTTTTTTTATTTTATTTTTTACTAGTAATGGCGGCGATCTGCGATTTTTTTTTTTGGGACTGCGACGTTATGGCGGACACATCGGACACTTTTGACACATTTTTGGCACCATTCACATTTATACTGCGATCAGTGCTATAAAAATGCACCGATTACTGTATAAATGTGACTGGCAATGAAGGGGTTAACACTAGGGGGGCATGGAAGGGGTTAATTGTATTCCCTGGGTGTGTTCTAACTGTGGGGGGAGGGGGGTGACTGGAAGAGGTGACCGATGCTGTGTCCCTATGTACAAGGGACACAGATCGGTCTCCTCTCTCCCCTGACAGGACATGGATCTCTGTGTTTACACACAGAGATCCATGTCCTTGTCCCTGTAACCGTCGATTGCGAGTGCCTGGCGGACATCGTGGCCGCCAGGCACACGCATCGGTACCTGAGGAATGCAGCGCTGGACACATATATGCGTCCAGTCAGAGATTCAGAAGCACCCGACGGCCGCATATATTCGTACGGCCGTCGGGAAGTGGTTAAGAGCCGAGATTGTGATCACATGAACAGCCAGCTCTCTCCTCCCCTCCAGACTGACATCAGAGGAATCTCAGCCCCGCCCACTGCATCTCTCAGAGGAGGAAAGGAGAAAGCTGACCAGTCATGTGATCGCAATCTCAGCTGTGAAATGAGGTATTTGCAGCATTTATTTTTATAAATCGCACACAGAGAAGGAAACTACAATAGGAGGCCGTGCTGATGGTGTAGACGGGTTAGAGCGGCTTAACAACCACTTTAAGATTTTAGTGCTTCTCATGTTTTCTCCTCCTGGTTTTTATCTTAGCTGGAAGAAGAGAAGAGGCGGCAGAAGATTGAGAGCTGGGAGAGCATGAAGGAAGGGAGGAGTTACAAGGTGGCTTCTCCCATCAGTCAGGTGAGGATGAAGATTTGGGTTTACTCTACAGAATCCGGCCAGCAGAGCGGATATTGGTGCTTGTATGTCCATTAAAGGGGTTGTAAAGTAATTTTATTTTATTTTTTTCCCCTAAATATCTTCCTTTACCTTAGTGCAGTCCTCCTTCACTTACCTCATCCTTCCATTTTTCTTTTACATGTCCTTATTTCTTCTGAGAAATCCTCATTTCCTGTTCTTCTGTCTGTAACTCCACACAGTAATGCGATTTCCCCCCCCCCAGTCCATTACCAGGCCGTTTGGGTCAGGGAACCCCTGAGCCAAAATAAAAAAAAATTGCCTGGGGGTCCCCCCAAATTCCTTCAGGTCTTGTATTGATATTAAGGGGAACCCTGAGCCAAAATAAAAAAATTGCCTGGGGGTCCCCCCCAAATTCCCTTCAGGTCTTTTATGGATATTAAGGGGAACACTGAGCCAGAATAAAAAAAATGGCGTGGGGGTCCCCCCAAAATCCATACCAGACCCTTATCCGAGCACGCAACCTGGCAGGCCGCAGGAAAAGAGGGGGACGACGACGAGAGAGCGCCCCTCCCCTCCTCCTGAACCGTACCAGGCCACATGCCCTCAACATGGGGAGGATGCTTTGGGGGTCCAAAGCACCATGTACCCATGTTGATGGGGACAAGGGCCTCGTCCCCCACAACCCTTGCCCGGTGGTTGTGGCGGTCAGGTCTGTGGGGGGATTATCTGGATCTGGAAGCCACTTTTAACAAAGGGGACCCTCAGATCCTGCCCACCCATGTGAATTGGTAACGGGGTACATTGTACCCCTACCATTTCACAAAAAAAAGTGGAAAAAACTGTAAACACAGGAGACAGCTTGGGACAAGTCCTTTATTGAAAAAATAAATGTGAGGCTTTCTCCCTGGTGTGGAGTGTCGTGCTTGCCCCCTCCCTTGGACTACAGGAGAGTCAGGACGCTCTCTACGTTGTAGATAAAGGTGCTGTGTGTTAGTGGGCTTCCTGACTCTCCTGTAGTCCAAGGGAGGGGGCGAGCACGAAACTCTACACCAGGGAGAAAGCCTTGCATTACTGTGTGAAGTTACAGACAGAAGAACAGGAAGTGAGGATTTCTCAAAAGAAATAAGGACATTTAAAAGAAAAATGGAAGGATGAGGTAAGTGAAGGAGGACTGCACTAAGGGAAAGGAAGCTTTTTAGGGAAAAAAAAAGATGTACCTTTTACAACCCCTTTTAATTGGTGGCTAATGTAAAAAATATCAGTTTTTTACAAATGGCTGAACAACAACCACATTGGCGCCAGCGGTAAGAGAGGCAAAAATTGGTCAAGGAAGCACGAGTAATCGGAGGAACCCCCGGGGTTCCATGGTGGAGAAAGGCTGGTCTCCAAATAAGATATGCGGGGGATGGGCACGGACTCTTCATGAAGTTTTAAGATGAGTTCTGAAAAAAAGAAAAAGCATTTATTCATATCACTGCTCTTCTTTGTTCAGCCGCAGGAGCCATCTGCAAGCACCTCGGCATCGTCCTCTGCAAGCGCCTCCGCATCGTCCTCTGCCCCGAAACCGAAACCGGACCGGAGACCTCTCAGGAACGGCGGTCAGTATTTCTAGAATTTCCTATCACTAAAAAAGATAAACAAGGATCTGTTCCAGGCCTTACATCGCCAAACATGTCAACTATTTAATGAATGCATGTACAATATGAATGTTTATGTGCGGCCAATATAACTACGGGGGGGGGGGGGGGGGGGGCGGCGGAGCGGTATACCATCTCCCTGTTAACAGTTTGAATGCCAAAACCCGGGTTAGATTGCATTTTATGGGCGCTGCACCCCTGCTGCCCTTTTGCTTACTCCCGAGGCTGAGCTTTTTGAGACACTGGAAATGCAGATATTACCAGCGCTGGGATTACATTCTAGGTAAGGGAGCTGTACGGTATCTCACAAAAGTAAGTACACCCCTCACATTTCTGTAAATGTTTTCTTGTACCTTTTCATGTGACAACACTGAAGACATTACACTTTGCTACAATGTTGTGTAGTGAGTGTACAGCTTGTATAACAGTGTGCATTTGCTGTCCCCTCAAAATAACTCAACACACGGCCATTAATGTCTAATCCGCTGGCAACAAAAGTGAGTACACCCCTAAGTGAAAATGTCTGACTTGGGCTCCAATTAGCCATTTTCCCTCCCTGGTGCCATGTGACTTGTTAGGCCGCGTACACACGTCCGAGAAATTTGACGAGCGAAACACATCGTTTTCCTCGTCGAGTTTCTCGTTCGGCTGTTGAACTCGTGGAGCCAATTTTTCCCATTCCCGTCGAGGAAAAAGAAGACATGCTCTTTTTGGCTCGACGAGTTTCTCGACAGTTTTCTCGGCGAAAAGTGTACACACGACCGGTTTTCTCGGCAGAATACTTCTCCCATCAAGTTTCTTGATGGATTCCGCCGAGAAAACCGGTCGTGTACGTGGCCTTAGTGTTACAAGGTCTCAGGTGTGAATGGGGAGCAGGTGTGTTAAATTTGGTGTTATCGCTCTCACTCTCCCATATTGGTCACTGGAAGTTCAACATGGCACCTCATGGCAGAAGAACTCTCTGAGGATCTGGAAAAAAAGAATTGTTGCTCTACATAAAGATGGCCTAGGCCAGCGATGGTGAACCTTGGCACCCCAGATGTTTTCAAACTACATTTCCCATGATGCTCATGCACTCTGCAGTGTAGGGGAGCATCATGGGAAATGTAGTTCCAAAACATCTGGGGTACCAAGGTTTGCCATCACTGGCCTAGGCTATAAGAAGATTGCCAAGACTCTGAAACTGAGCTGCAGCACGGTGGCCAAGACCATACAGCGGTTTATCAGGACAGGTTTCACTCAGAACAGGCCTTGTCATGGTCAACCTAAGTGCACGTGCTCCGCGTCATATCCAGAGGTTGTCTTTGGGAAATAGACATATGATTGCTGCAGAGGTTGAAGGGGTGAGGGGGTCAGCCTGTCAGTGCTCAGATCATACACCGCACACTGCATCAAATTGGTCTGCATTGCTGTCGTCCCAGAAGGAAGCCTCTTCTAAAGATGATGCACAAGAAAGTCCGAAAAAAGTTTGCTGAAGACAAGCAGATTAAGGACATGGATTACTGGAACCGTGTCCTGTGGTCTGATGAGACCAAGATAAACGTATTTGGTGTCAGGTGTGTGTGGCGGCAACCAGGTGAGGAGGACAATGACAAGTGATTCTTGTCTACAGTCAGGCATGGTGGTGGGAGTGTCCTGGTCTGGGGCTGCCGGCACTGGGAGTTACAGATCATTGAGAGAACCATGAATGCCAACATGTACTGTGACATACTAAAGCAGAGCATGATCCCCTCCCTTCAGAGACTGGGCCGCAGGGTAGTATTCCAACATGATAACGACTCCAAACACACCTCCAAGACCACCACTGCCTTGGGAAGCTGAGGGTAAAGGTGATGGACTGGCCAAGCATGTCTCCAGACCTAAACCCTATTGATCATCTGTGGGACTCCTCAAACAGAAGGCGGAGGAGCGCAAGGTCTCCAACATCCACCAGCTCTGTGATGTCGTCATGGAGGAGGGGGAAGAGACTCCAGTGTCAACCTGTAAAGCCCTGGTGACCTCCATGCCCAAGAGGGTAAAGGCAGTGCTGGAAAATAATGGCGGCCACACAAAATATTGACACTTTGGGCCCAGTTTGGACATTTTCACTTAGGGGTGTACCCATTTTTGTTTAGACATTAATGGCTGTGTGTTGAGTTGTTTTGAGGGGACAGCAAATTTACACCGTTATACAAGCTGTACACTCACTACACAACATTGTAGCAAAGTGTCATTTCATCAGTGTTGTCACATGAAAAGATAGAAGAAAATAGTTACAAAAAATGTGAGGGGTGTACTTACTGTTGTGAGATTGTGTGTGTATATATAATTATTAATAATAATTGTTAAAATAAAAATAATCATTAATAAATATATATATATATATATATATATATATATATATATATATATATATATATATATATATATATATATAATATACATTTTTTTTTTATTTTTTTTTATTATTATCATTAAAAAAAAATATTAATAATAATAAAAATGTGTGTGTGTGTGTGTGTGTGTGTGTGTGTATATATGTATATATATATATATATTTTTTTTTTTTTAATATAATTATGTATAAAAAATTCTCTTCAGGATATATATATATATATATATATATATATATATATATATATATATATATATATATATATATATATATATATATATATATATATATATATATATATATATATATATATATTATACACACATTTTTAATTACTAATAATTTTTTAATTATTGGTATTAATAATATATAATTTTTATTAATAATTTTAATATATATATATATATATATATATATATATATATATATATTATATATATATATATATATATATATATATATATATATATATATATATATATATATATATTTTTTTTTTTTTTTTTCTCTTCAGGTTATAATCCTCTGACAGGCTCTGGAGGAGGCACTTGTGCTTGGAGACCGGGGCGAAGAGGACCTTCTGCAGGGGGATGAGGTTAAGCTGCCTTGCTGGTTTTCTCTCTGTAAGAAATACCAGCAAGGTCAGTGGACTGTACCGCCTAACAAAGCAGCGTCTTCATTACTGCTCTGAAGGATCTCGCAACGCAAATCCTTTTCGCCTGGAGTCGGATCGCGCTGTGTGCGTTTTCGCAGGTCTGGGTATATTTTTGTGTACTGAAAAATACAGACTTTCCCCTAGAATGACGAATTTCCGGAAAAGTTGATTTGTCACCAAATACTGTTTACTGCAGTTTGACGCTCCTGATGACGTCATCCTTACAAATGGTTTCCAGCCAATAAGGGTGACTGATGTTGTGTGGCGGATGGTCCTCCTCTACACGTCTCTCCATTGTTTGTATCTGAATAGAATAATAGACACTTTGCACCTTCAGCCAAAATGGTGAGATAGAAGATCTCCCATGTTACATATTTTTCTTTCTTTTCTTTTTTATCATGCCATCATGGTCTAATCTTTCAAGATTTACAAGAGATTAATAATAAAAAAAAAAAGTGTCTGTATTTATTCTGTGACTATTTGTTTGTTTTTCAGTAAAAGAAAATGATTTTGTGTTCATATAATGACAACGGGCGTCACTAAATGGCGGCCCGCGGTCCAGTTCCGGCCCCAGTGGCCATTCTACCCGGACCGCTGTGAAGTGGAAGCTATCATGTGGAGTCATAGCACCAATATGACATTCGGCCCTCCCCTGGAAGAATTTTTTTCTGACCGGACCCCTGTGAATTCACTACCCCTGATATACAATATATGGTTGATGGTTTGTGCGCTATGATTCTTAACCACTTAAGGACCTTGGGTGTAGAGCTGCACGATTAATCGGCAAGAATCGTCGTTTTACTGCGGCAGGTCGGCTCTCCTGGGCGAGAGCCCGTAGCTCTACATCAGCTACTTTTGCTGCCACTAGGGGGAGCGCGCGTGTGCCCGGCGGGCATTTTTTACCGCCGGGCACACGTGATCGATCGGTACAGAGCGAGGACCGGGAGCAATGTGTGTAAACACACAGCTCCTGGTCCTGTCAGCGGGGGAAATGCTGATCTTCTGTTCATACCATGTATGAACAGAAGATCAGTGATTTCCCCTAGTGAGCCCACCCCCCCCCCCCCATACAGTTAGAACACACCCAGGAACACACTTAAGCCCTTCTCTGCCACCTAGTGTTAACCCCCTCACTGCCAATGGCATTTTTATAGTAATCCAATGCATTTTTATAGCATTGATCGCTATAAAAATGCCAACGGTCCCAAAAATGTGTCAGAAGTGTCCACCATAATGTCGCAGTACTGAAAAAAAACGCTGATGTATGGAATGTATACAGAAAAAAGCATGACAGGTCCTCTTAAATATGAGATCTGGGGTCAAAAAGACCTCAGATCTCATATTTAGACTTAAATGCAAAAAAATATAAAAATGGAAATTTTGTCATTTGAAAAAATGACGACAAAAAAATGTGCCTTCTCCCGCCGTCGATAACGGGGTTCTTGCGGCGAATCCACCTCGTTATCATTTACAGGACCGCTCATGCTAAAGATATCCATCTTTAAAATACCGACGTATATGTACATGAGCGGGTCCTTGAGTGGTTAACCACTTAAGCCCCGGACCATTATGCAGCTAAAGGACCTGGCCCCTTGTTGCGATTCGGCACTGCGTCAATTTAACTGACCATTGCGCGGTCGTGCGACGTGGCTCCCAAACAAAATTGGCGTCCTTTTTTTCCCACAAATAGAGCTTTATTTTGGTGGTATTTGATCACCTCTGCGGTTTTTATTTTTTGCGCTATAAACAAAAGAGCGACAGTTTAAATAAAAAAAATGCAATATTTTTAACTTTTTGCTATGATACAGGGCTCGACAAATTGCGGTTGCCATGGCGACTAGAAATAGCGTCCTGGCTGGGAAGGTGGACATGGCCCGGGCCTCGTAGGCCTTCCAGACACAGTAATGCCCGTCACTGTCATTTTGGAATGCGATTAGCGGCGTCGGAGCAGTAAGGGAGCAGCGCTGCAGCCACGCCACTTTGCCGCCATATATCTGAATTATACGGTCAGCAAGTGGTTAATAAAGAAGATGAGAGCTTCTGTATTGTGGAGTCTTTTGAGGTCTTCAAGGCCTAATTAAACACATATTTTATAGTTAATTTGACATAATTACAGGGGAAATAATTGGTCTCATCAATTTGAAGTGTCAGTCACTACACCAGTTTTTCTACCTGGAAGTCTAGAAATCCTGCCACTAAGTCGAGCCGTAGATGATTTGATTGTCTTCCCTGCAGCAAAGAAAATGGCTTGATTCACAGTCAGTATTAATGGAGAAATGCCCCCTGCAGCGCTTTTGTGTTCTGCCAGTAAGGATTGGGGCACAGGGAGCCTTCGCTGTTTATTTCCCACCCGTCTCGCATTACACTCACGTGCCAATAAATCTTTAACCGATTCTGGACCGCTCACGGCATATATACTGCGGCAGGGCGGCCCGGCAAAATCATGTACCGGTTCGCACGTGCGCCGCTCCCCGCGATTGGACACAGCGGGTCCAGTAGGCCACCGCGACCTGCTTATCGTAGCAAAAGGAGGTAAAAAATGAAGGCTTGGTTGAATTTCAAAATCAATAGTGGCTCCATCGGATCACAAAACGCACAAAATTTCTGATTTTTAAAAGATTTTTTTTTTTCGAAATTCGACAATTTGCCAGCCTTAGATTGACAGGACTTATCTGTGTACCACATACTGTAGCCAGTCTGTGGGAGACTGGGAGCCAGAATTATTGTTGGTTGGTAGGGGATCAAATATGGATTTGGAGGGGACATCCCCATGCAAATTTTTTATCTATTTTTTTTTAATGGGGTGGGGTTCCCCCCCCATACCAGATGCTTATCTGAGCATGCTGCCCGGCAGGTCAGGAAAGAGAGGGGATGAGCGAGCAGCCCCCCCTCCCTCCTGAGCCATACCACATGCCCTCAACATAGGGGTGGGTGCTTTGGGCCAAGGGGGCCCCCCACCCCAAAGAACCTTGCCCCCATTTTAATGGGGACAAGGGCCTCTTTCCAACAACCCTTGCCCGATGGTTGGTGGAGTCTGTGGGCGGAGGGCTTATCGGAATCTGGAAGCCCGCTTTAACAAGTCGACCCCCAGATCCCGGCCACCACTCCTATGTGAATGGGTAGGGGGTACCTCTACTATTCACCCAAAAAAGTAGTGTAGTGTAAAAAAAAAATACAGAAGACAGTTTTTGACAAGTATTCTTTTTTTTTTAATTAAAAATATCTTGTCTTCCGCCATCTTCTCCCGCTTCTTCCTCCTCCGGGCTTCTCCTTCACCTGCTGCTTTTCTTCCGTTCTTCTTTCTCCTGTCTTCATTGTCTGGTGATCTTCTTCCCCTGTCGCCGCCGACCCTCCTTTGCTGAGTCCTACTCCCGCCGACGACCCTCCTCCGATGCTGCGTCCCTCTGATCTGTCCACACCAATGTCAAGCATGTCTTCGATAACGATGGGGGCGTGGCCATCGGATGATGACATTTGGAGACACCGCCCCCTTGTGACGTCATGGGTTGTGATGCATGGATGATGTCATCTGATGACCACGCCCCAATCATTATCTAAGACAGTGTTTTTCAAGTCCAGTCCTCAAGGCACACCAACAGGTCATGTTTTCAGGCTTTCCATTATTTTGCACAGGTGATTTGATCAGTTTCACTGCCTTGGTAATCACCACAGCCATTTCATCTGAGGGAAATCCTGAAAACTTGACCTGTTGGTGTGCTTTGAGGACTGGAGTTGAAAAACACTGAGCTAAGACATGCTTGACATTGCTTCACATTGACGCGAACAGATCAGCGAGACTCATCGGAGGAGGGTTGACGGTTGGAGCGGGATTTGGAATCGAAGGAGGGTCATTGGTGGCAGAGGAAGAACATCAAACAAAGAAGACAGGAGGAGGAAGATGCAGGAGAAGATTAAGGAAGATGGGGGGGGAAGGAGATATGTTTAATAAAAGACTTGTCAAAAACTCTATACTGTATTTTTTTTCACACTACACTACTTTTTTTTTGTGAATGGATTGTACCCCATACTCATTCACATAGAGGGAGAGGCCGGGATCTGGAGGCTGCCTTATTAAAGGGGGCTTTCAGATTCCGATAAGCTCCTTGCCGGGCAAGGGTTGTTGGGAAGAGGCCCTTGTCCCCATCAACAGAGGTGCAAGGTGCTTTATGGTGGGGGTAACAAAGCGGCAAAATCGCGGCCTGCACCACAAAAAGCACTACAGAAACGCTCAAAAGCAACACGCATAGATGTGAATCGAGCCTTACTAGGGGAAAATTTACTATGATTATTTGTTATTTATTTTAAAGCGGCAATAATCAAGATGAGTTTTTTTTGTTTTTATTATTTTTATATCTGTGGCACAAAGGTGAGATTGTTGAGGACTGGGTAGTGGTGTACAATATTTTTTAGGATAATGAATTAAAATAAATGTACCTATCTGTTCACAATCCTCTGCAGAATGTACATTAAACAGCGTATGCACAGCTCAGTTTACATATACGGCACAGTAGTCGGGATGAGTGACGTCATCATGCGCCAGCCAATTAAGATCACAGGCATCAGACATGTGTAGTGGAGGTGAGTTTGATTCCACTTTAACCACTTCCAGGCCAGACCTATTCTTCCTCTCCTACATGTAAAAATCATAAATTGTTTAGAACTCCCAAACACACACGCACATATATATATACAATTTTTTTTTAGCAGAGGCCCTAGGACAGGAATAATCAATTAGCGGACCTCCAGATGTTGCAAAACTACAAGTTCCATCATGCCTCAGCATTTGGGTTCATGCTTGTGGCTGTCAGAGTTTTGCTATGCCTCATGGGAATTGTAGTTTTGCAACAGCTGGAGGTCCGCTAATTGCATATCCCTGCCCTAGGACATGGGTCTTCAAACTATGGCCCTCCAGGTGTTCAGGAACTACAATTCCCATCATGCCTAGTCATGTCTGTGAATGTCAGAGTTTTACAATGCCTCATGGGAAGTGTAGTTCCGCAACAGCTGGAGGGCCGTAGTTTGAGGATCCCTGCCCTAGGACATGGGTGCCCAACCTTTTGAAGAGCAAGGGCCACTTAAGCGACTTGGTAACTGGGCGCAGGCCACAATGAGCGGAGTGGGTGGATGGCAGCCCACTCTACTCTCACAACACCAAACTCGCAGGTAATAGAAGTCTATGGCTCACTGCAGGTAAACCACTTCTCTGTTCCTGTGGATCAGTTTGAAAGCAGCCCAGTAACCCCTGCAGAACAGATATGCCTATATATATATATATATATATATATATATATATACACACAGTACAGACCAAAAGTTTGGACACACCTTCTCAATCATTCAAAGAGCTTTCTTTATTTTCATGACTATGAAAACTGTAGATTCACACTGAAGGCATCAAAACTATGACGTAACACATGTGGAATTATATACATAACCAAAAACTGTGAAACAACTGAAAATATATGTCATATTCTAGGTTCTTCAAAGTAGCCACCTTTTGCAGCAGACACATCTCTAGAAGAACTGATAAGAGGAGACTGTGTGAATCCGGCCTTCATGGTAGAATATCTGCTAGGAAACCACTGCTAAAAAAAGGCAACAAGCAGAAGAGACTTGTTTGGGCTAAAGAACACAAGGAATGGACATTAGACCAGTGGAAATCGGTGCTTTGGTCTGAGGAGTCCAAACTTGAGATCTTTGGTTCCAACCATCGTGTCTTTGTGCGACGCAGAAAAGGTGAACGGATGGACTCTACATGCCTGGTTCCCACTGTGAAGCATGGAGGAGGAGGTGTGATGGTGTGGGGGTGCTTTGCTGGTGACACTGTTGGGGATTTTTACTGAACCAGCATGGCTACCACAGCATCTTGCAGCGGCATGCTATTCCATCCGGTTTGCGTTTAGTTGGACCATCATTTATTTTTCAACAGGACAATGACCCAAAACACACCTCCAGGCGGGGGAAGGGCTATTTGACCAAGAAGGAGAGTGATGGGGGGCTGCGCCAGATGACCTGGCCTCCACAGTCACCGGACCTGAGCCCAATCGAGATGGTTTGGGGTGAGCTGGACCGCAGAGTGAAGGCAAAAGGGCCAACAAGTGCTAAGCATCTCTGGGAACTCCTTCAAGACTGTTGGAAGACCATTTCAGGTGACAAGAGAATGCCGAGAGTGTGCAAAGCAGTAATCAAAGCAAAAGGACCTAGAATATGACATATTTTCAGTTGTGTCACACTTTTTTGTTATGTATATAATTCCACATGTGTTAATTCATAGTTTTGATGCCTTCAGTGTGACTCTACAATTTTCATAGTCATGAAAATAAAGAAAACTCTTGGAATGAGAAGGTGTGTCCAAACTTTTGGTCTGTACTGTATATACTGTGTTTTTAGTAATTAAAAACTAGCCTTTAATAACGGTATTCTATTTTATTCCATACCAAAGCAGGAGGTCATGGGCCACATCACAGGGCTCCGCTGGCCACTGGTTGGGCACACCTGCCCTAGGGAATAAAATGGTGGTCGTTGCATGTTTTTTATGTCGCACTGTATTTTAGCAGCAATTTTTCCAAACACATACATTTTTGGAATAGAAACACTTTCATGAAGTAAAAAAAAAAATCTAAACACTAAAGTTAGTCCAATTTTTTGTTTAATGTGAAAGCTGATATTACGCCGAGTAAATGGATTGCCAACATGTCTATGTTTTACAGGCTACCAGTTTAGAGATACAGAGATAGTCTTGCACCAGAATTATTGCTCTTGCTCTAATGATTGTGGCTATACCTCACACATATGGTTTCAACGCTGTTTACATATGTGGGTGCGACCTACGTATGCTTTTTCGTTTCTGTATGCGAGGGAACGGGCGTTTTTTTTTTTTTTTAAATCGTTTCCCTGCCGGGAAAAAAAAAGGTACAGGGCTAGATTCAGGTAGGAGCGCGTAATTGTAAACTGGCGTAGCGTATGGTATTTACACTACGCCGCCGCAACTTTTACGGGCAAGTGCTGTATTCTCAAATTCTCGTAAATAGGCCGGCGTAATGCAAAAATGGGAAGGTAGGGGGCGTCTTCTAAGCGCACCCCCGCGCCGAACGAACTGCGCATGCGCCGGTCGGGAACGTAGCCCAGTGCGCATGCTCCAAATCACCACGCAAATACTCAATAAAATCAACGTGAACATCACTTATGCCAAAGCCCTATTCGCGGACGTTTTACGCAAACGACGGGAAAAAATACGCCGGCACGCCGTCCATACTTAACATTGGCTGTGCCTAATATAGCAGGGGTAACATTACGCCAGAGTTACGCTTACACAAACGATGTAAAAAAATGCGCCGGCCGTGCGTACATTCGGGAATCGGCGTATCTATCTCATTTGCATATTTAACGCTTAAATCGACGGGAACGCCACCTAGCGGCCAGCGTTAAAATGCAACTTAGATACGATGGCGTAAGAGACTTACGCCAGTCGGATCTAATGGAAATCTATGCGTAACTGATTCTATGAATCAGTCGCATAGATAGGAGGCTCGTATCTGGAGATAAGCCGTCGTATCTCTTTCCTGAATCTAGTCCACAGTATCTGAATGATGCCTAAAGATGCACCCATCATTCAGATATCTCCACTCAAAGTCCAGGACGTCATATGACGTCCACCTAAGGAGAAATGGTTAAGAGCCGTTTTTTTGGACTGAATTTAATTTTCCGGAGTATTCCTCCAACTGACAGCAACAATGGGGCACTCTTTCTTCCACTGATACCAATGATGGGCTACGATTCCTCCTATTAATAGGGGCACTACCCCTCCTATCGACCACCAACCCTGAGGCCATATTCTCAATGATGCCGACATTTTTTGCCCCTGATGGCTACAATCCGACCCTCCTAAAGTCTAAAGGACAATAAACTGGCACTTTATTTAAAAAGTTTGGAGACCCCTGGTCTAGTGTATGGCCAGATATAGAGTAAGGGATTCATGTTTTCCGCTTTTGGTCCCTGGCCTGGAATTCCTTGAATTCTTGAAGCGAGCGTCAATGACAACTTACCAGAATGTTAATCCTAATAATACGGCTACATGTGGGTCAAACCTGTTACTCCTGTGAATGCCGTTTAGCAGCCCTAAAAGTGACCTACGTGTCTTGCTGAGCCATGTGTGTAATGAGTGTTCCCTGAAATGGAAACCGGTCATTTTCTAAGGAAAATCAAAGGTTTATCAATGCTTGACGCAAATAGTTTTAAATGAGGTCACTCTCTGGCTTTACCGGCTGCTATTAGTGAGTAAGGATTAGGACAGATCTAATTGCTAACGTGGTGGCTGCATTCGGCCTTTGGCACTTTTTTTTTGCAGCCCTCAGGGCCCATGTGTCTCCCTATTGCCCTATTATATATATATTAAGTGATTTCTAGCTGTATTGTGTAATATGTTTCCAGTCTCCAGAAACTCCTGTAGCATGTATAAAGTCTGAAAACCTTCTGCATCATGTCCGCAGTCTCTGACCATCTCCTGTATCATGTCTGCAGTCTCTGACCATCTCCTGTATCATGTCTGCAGTCTCTGACCATCTCCTGTATCATGTCTGCAGTCTTTGACCATCTCCTGTATCATGTCTGCAGTCTCTGACCATCTCTATTTTCTTATCCACAGTCTTTGACCATCTCCTGCATCATGTCCACAGTCTCTGACCATCTCCTGTATCATGTCCGCAGTCTCTGACCATCTCCTGTATCATGTCTGCAGTCTCTGACCATCTACTGTATCATGTCTGCAGTCTCTGACCATCTCCTGTATCATGTCTGCAGTCTCTGACCATCTCCTGTATCATGTCTGCAGTCTCTGACCATCTCCTGTATCATGTCTGCAGTTTTTGACCATCTCCTGTATCGTGTCTGCAGTCTCTGACCATCTCCTGTATCATGTCTGTAGTCTCTGACCATCTCTAGTTTCTTGTCTACAGTCTCTGACCATCTCTTGTATGATGTCTGCAGTCTCTGACCATCGCCTGTATCATGTCTGCAGTCTCTGACCATCTCCTGTATCATGTCTGCAGTCTCTGACCATCTCCTGTATCATGTCTGCAGTCTCTGACCATCTCCTGTATCATGTCTGCAGTCTCTGACCATCTCTTGTATCATGTCTGCAGTCTCTGACCATCTCCTGTATCATGTCTGCAGTCTCTGACCATCTCTTGTATCATGTCTGCAGTCTCTGACCATCTCTTGTATCATGTCTGCAGTCTCTGACCATCTCCTGTATCATGTCTGCAGTCTCTGACCATCTCTTGTATCATGTCTGCAGTCTCTGACCATCTCCTGTATCATGTCTGCAGTCTCTGACCATCTCTTGTATCATGTCTGCAGTCTCTGACCATCTCTTGTATCATGTCTGCAGTCTCTGACCATCTCCTGTATCATGTCTGCAGTCTCTGACCATCTCTTGTATCATGTCTGCAGTCTCTGACCATCTCTTGTATCATGTCTGCAGTCTCTGACCATCTCTTGTATCGTGTCTGCAGTCTCTGACCATCGCCTGTATCATGTCTGCAGTCTCTGACCATCTCCTGTATCATGTCTGCAGTCTCTGACCATCTCCTGTATCATGTCTGCAGTCTCTGACCATCTCCTGTATCATGTCTGCAGTCTCTGACCATCTCTTGTATCATGTCTGCAGTCTCTGACCATCTCTTGTATCATGTCTGCAGTCTCTGACCATCTCTTGTATCATGTCTGCAGTCTCTGACCATCTCTTGTATCATGTCTGCAGTCTCTGACCATCTCTTGTATCCTGCCTGTAACCCATGATAGACATGTGCAGAACTAAAAAATGTGTTTAGTTTTGATTCTGTATTTACATAAATTTGTTTAGTTAAATTAGTTTAATTCGTTTTTGAATCGATTTAAATTATTCGAACTCTGATCTATTTTAACCACTTCAGCCCCGGACCATATTGCTGTCCAAAGACCAGAGCACTTTTTGAGATTCGGCACTGCGTCGCTTTAACTGACAATTGCGCGGTCGTGCGACGTGGCTCCCAAACAAAATTGGCGTCCTTTTTTTCCCACAAATAGAGCTTTATTTTGGTGGTATTTGATCATCTCTGCGGTTTTTATTTTTTGCGCTATAAACAAAAACAGAGCGTCTATTTTGAAAAAAATGCAATATTTTTTACTTTTTTCTATAATAAATATCCCCAAAAATATATAAAAAAAAAATATTTTTTCCTCAGTTTAGGCCGATACGTATTCTTCTACATATTTTTCGTAAAAAAAATCGCAATTAGCGTTTATTGATTGGTTTGCGCAAAAGTTATAGCGTTTACAAAATAGGGGGTAGTTTTATGGCATTTTTATTATTATTTTTTTTTTACTAGTAATGGCGGCGATCAAAGTTTTTTTTCGGTACTGCGATATTATGGCGGACACTTCGGACACTTTTGACACATTTTTGGGACCATTGGCATTTTTTTAGCGATCAATGCTATAAAAATGCATTGGATTACTATAAAAATGCCATTGGCAGTGAAGGGGTTAACACTAGGGGGCGGGGAAGGGGTTAAGTGTGTTCCTATTTGTGTTCTAACTGTATGGGGGGGGGGACTTACTAGGGGGAATCACTGATCTTCTGTTCATACATTGTATGAACAGAAAATCAGCGTTTCCCCCGCTGACAGGAACGAGCGCTGTGTGTTTTCACACACAGCTCCCGTTCCCCGCTCTGTAACGAGCGATCGCGTGTGCCCGGCGGCGATCGCGCCCGCCGGGCACACGCACGGGACTCGGGGGCGATCGGGGGGCGCGCGCGCTGGCCGCCGGCGGCGCGCACGCGCCCCCTAGTGGCCGCGAAAGGCGCGACGTAGAGCTACGGGCTCTCGCGCACCCGTGCCGACCTGCCGCCGTATAACTGCGGCGGCTGGTCGGAAAGTGGTTAAGTGTTTTCTAATCAATGTCAAATAGTTTTTCACATTTCTAAAGAGAATAAAATAGAATATAAATAAGGGAATGGAATATAAAAAAAAAAAAATTCTCTTTGGAAATTGGAAAAAGATTTGAATTCGAAATACTATTCGAATTTCGTCCAAATTTTTATTTTCGTTATTTCAGATTCGTTTTAAAATCAGTACTCTTCTAATTTGGAACTTCGGATACATCAAAATTTCCGGAAAAAAAAAATTCAGCCAAATTTGAATTCAGAACGAAACGAACCGCACATGTCTAGTCTCTGACCGTCTCTTGTATCATGTCTGCACCTCTTTTATCTATTATCATTGTCTCATCTGACCAGAGCACTTTCTTCCACATGTTTGCTGTGTCCCCTCCCCCACATGGCTTCTCACAAACTGCAAACAGGACTTCTTATGTCTTTCTTTCCCCAATGTCTTTCTTCTTGTCACTCTTCCATAAAGGACAGATTTGTGGAGACCACCACTAATAGTTGTCCTGTGGACAGATTCTCCCCCCTGAGCTGTGGATCTCTGCAGCTCCTCCAGAGTTCCCATGGGCCTCTTGGCTGCTTCTCTGATGAATGCTCTCCTTACCCGGCCCGGTCAGTTTAGGTGGACGGTCATGTCTTGGTAGGTTTGCAGTTGTGCCATACTCTTTCCCATTTTCGGATGATGGATTGAACAGAGGCTCCGTGAGATGTTCAAAGCTTGGGAGATTTTTTTTTTTTATAACCTAACCCTGCTTTATACGTCTCCACAACGGTATCCCTGACCTGCCTGGTGGGTTCCTTGGCCTTCATGATGTGGTTTGTTCACTGAGGTTCTCTAACAAATCCCTGAGGGCTTCACAGAACAGCTGTATTTATACTGAGATTAAATTACACACAGGTGGACTCTATTTACTAATTAGGTGACTTCTGAAGGCAATTGGTTCCACTAGATTTTAGTTGGGGGTATCAGAGTAAAGGGGGCTGAATACAAATGCCCCCCACACTTTTCACATATTTATTTGTAAAAAAAAATAATTGAAAACCATTTTCCTTCCACTTCACAATTATGTGCCACTTTGTGTTGGTCTATCACATAAAATCCCAATAAAATACATTTATGTTTTTGGCTGTAACATGAGAAAAAGTGGGAAATTTCATGGGGTATGAATACTTTTTCAAGGCCCTGTATAACATACTCGGTCAGAACATGAATATAATACGGTGCACCATCCGAATTACAGAAGCAGCAACAAATGGACCCGTCTGCCCCCAATACGAATGACAGAAGGGCATTGATTGTTCCGGAGACAAAGCCTTCTACTTCTAAATAGGGATGAGCTTCGTATTCGAGTCAAACTCATGTTCGACTCGAACCTCGTATGTTCGATGGTTCGTCGAAATACGAACAAAACGGGTCGTTCGCGCCAAATTCGAGTGACGCGCCATGGCCCATAATTCACTGCGGCATTGCTGGCTTATGATTGGCCAAGCATGCACTATGACCCACATGCTTGGCCAATCACAGCACCGTCAGTACAGAAAGCCGTAATTGGCCAAAGCCAGAGTGGCTTTGGCCAGTTATGGCTCAGGGGGGTTTAGTACACGCCCCACACTATAAAAGGCCGCCTGCAGGTCAGCCTTGTGTAGTGTGTTGCGGCGGTGGTTAGAGAGAACAGAGAGAGTGTCATTTTTTGCAGGTAGATAGAGCAGGCAGGAAGGCTAGTCAGTTAATGTTACAGTGTGTAGAGGATATATATACATCCCAGGTGTTGTACATATACTTATACACTGTATAGTTTAGCTAGATCAGTAGGCATGTGCAAAAGTGAAAAATTTGTTTCGTTTCGTTTCGTTTCAGTTCGTCATTTAATACATTTCGTTAAGTTAGGTTCGTTACATGTGTTGAATTCGTTTTCGGAATTCGTTCGTTTTCGACCGAATTTCGAAAAATCCGGTCGAAATCGAAAATATTTCGCCCGTTTTTCGAATTTGTTCGTTTTCGACCGAATTTCGAAAAAAAAAACGGTCGAAATCGAAAATATTTCAACCAGATTAGAAAACAAATAGTCTCTTTTCAAATAGAATTTTTTTCGAATTAAATCCGAAAATATTTTTTTTTTATTTTTTTTTTTGAATTCCGTTTGAATTTAGTCCGCGGGTATTCGATTCGGAATTCGAAAAAAAAAATATTTTCGAATTTAATTCGAAAAAAATTCTATTCGAAAAGAGACTTCTAATCTGGTTGAAATATTTTCGATTTCGACCATTTTTTTTCCGAAATTCGGTCGAAAACGAACGAATTCCAAAAACGGTCGAAATATTTCGCTAATATAGCAATTCGGGAATTCGTATGCATCCGAATGTCCGAATAATGGAAAATTCGTCCGAATTTCGATTCGGAACGAAACGAAATGCACATGCCTATAGATCAGTTCTTCCTAATTTACTGGCAGGCAGGTGATTGTGCTATTTAAAGACGTTTTCACAGGCATACTATAGACACCCAGCAGGTACAATATTTAAAGGATTTTTTTTTATTTAAGCATCATTAAAATCACTGCTCCTCAAGGGGGGTGTTCAGCTCATCCCTACTTCTAAACTGCCCCAAAAAAACTTGGCCAGGGGTCTCCAAACTTTCTAAACAAAGTGCCGTATTGACTGTCTTTCAGACTTTAGGGGGGCCAGACTGTGGCCATCAGGAGTAGAAAAAGCCTTCAACCTCAGTGGGAAAGAACAATGCCCCATCTAAGGTGTCAGTGCAAGGAATTGTGTCCCATCATTGGTGTCACTGGGGGAAATTGTGCCCCATGCTTAGAGTCATTAGGCTAACTTTTTGGTGTCATTGGGAGAAATTGTTCCCCATCATTGGTGCAATTGGGACGAAATTGTGCCCATCATTGGGTTCAATTGTCGGTGTCACTGGGAGACATGGTGCCCCGTCATTGGTGTTATTGGGCCCCATTGTTGGCATAATTGGGAGAAAATGTGCCCCAACATTGGTGTCATTGTGAGAAATTGTGCCCCATTGTTGGTGTTAGTGGGAGGAATTGTGCCCCTTAATTGGTGTCAGTGCGGGGGAATGATGCCCCATTGCTGGTATCAGTGGATGAAATAGTGCTCCAAGGGCCGGATAAAAGCAAGCAATCTGCAGGGCCGGCATTTGGGGTGTGCGGCCGCACAAGGCACCATGGGCAACAGGGGCGCCGTGCGGCCATCACAGCTCGCAGAATGTGAGTCGCCGTCAGTTACTCACATGATCATCACAGGAGTCCGACTCCTATGAGTCACAGCAGCAGGCGCTGCCAGGTCCCCCTGCCCTGGGACTGGGTGAAGAGCAAAGCATCGGCTGCGGCACCTGAAAAAAAAATGGCTGCTGCCGGCCCCCGACAGGCACACTGCGCATGCGCCGCCACTGCTCGGAGTCGGGAAAGCCCAAAAACGCTCAGCTATTCTCAGGCAGGCGGCGCATGCGCATCTAAGCGCTGGGAGGTGCCATTTTTATATGCAAAGCTGCACCGTCCACCAAAAGATAAGTTACACTGAGCCCCTGGCCCTGCATGCATCTACTTTTTCAGATAAAAAGTATGTATGTTTAGGTGACCAGGGGGCAAGGGGTGAAGATGGGGGGGGCGCCACAGGACTAGCTTGCACAGGGCGCCTGAGCACCTAAGGCTGTAGTTTGGAGACCACTGGCCTCGGCCATCTTTATGTAGAGCAACAGTTATTTTTTTCAGATCCTCAGAGAGTTCTTTGCCATGATATTCCAGTGACCAGTATGAGAGAGTGAGAGCGATAACACCAAATTTAACACACCTTCTCCCCATTCACACCTGAGACCTTGTAACACTAACGAGTGACATGGAAAGAGAAACCGCTGCTCCAAATAAGTGCACTTCAGTGGTAGATATATGGCTCAAAACCCGGTGGGTGCAGGCAATTCACGGAGCATAAATCATAGAAGAAAAATTATGGACAGCCGCACTCCAATGGAATATAAAAATATGAACTTGAGTCTTTTATTCTGGTAAATAAAAACACTACAAAAGCAAAAAACAGCACACAGTGGGGTAACAAAACTGACGCGTTTCACATTGATGGACAATGCTTAGTCATAGCTATGACATATTTTTATATTCCATTGGAGTGCGGCTGTCTATAATTTTTCTTCTATTATTTATACTAACGAGTCACATGACACCGAGGGGAGGGAAAATAGCTAATTCGGCCCAAGTTAGACATTTTCAGGGGTGTACTCACTTTTGTTGCCAGTGGTTTAGACATTAATGGCTGTGTGTTGAGTTATTTTGAGGGGGACAGCAAATGCACACTGTTATACAAGCTGTACACTCACTACACAACATTGTAGCAAAGTGTCATTTCTTCCGTGTTGTCACATGAAAAGATACAAGAAAAGATTTACAAAACTGTGAGGGGTGTACTTACTTTTGTGAAATAATGTGTATCCAATGACGTGCTTTCATTTTCATGTTTTTTTTTGTTTGTTTTTTTTGTTTGTTTTTTTTTGTTTGTTTGTTTTTGTTTGTTTTTTTTAACACACATTTTTATGCATTATTATTGTTATGCGGAATTTATACCTTCAGTTTGTACAGAAATTTACACAATTAAAGGGAGATGGCTCAATTACAACACAATGAAAGACAAGAGGGTTAGGAGGAGGCGGTGCCGAGTGAGGGACCCCCTGTGGTCAGTGTGCGGAGGGGCAGACGGCACGGCACAGGAGCCACACAATGGAGGCTACTACAGCTCCTAAGGTGTGAGATATAGACGTGTGGATGACAAAAAAAAATAGTTTGTTCAGTTTAGATCAGGTTATTTAGTTTTGTTAAATTCGGTTGATTCATTCAATTCGTATTCGTATTTTTTTAAATTTTTAATTTAATTTTTTTTTTTTAATTTACCGTTTTTTTGTTTTTTTTTCGATTCGAAATTGGTCGAATGACGCGTAAATCTACGGAAGCGCCACCTAGCGGCCAGCGTAAATATACACCTAAGATCCGACGGCGTACTAAGACTTACGTTGGTCGGATCAAGCAGGAATTTAGGCGTAAATGCCTTTCTGAATCGCCGGTGCATATTTAAAATTCCGGCGGCGTATCTGGAGATACGACGCCGTAAAACCTTTCTGAATCTGGCCCATAGTGAATATATAAGTTATAGAGCCAGATTCATGTAGCCCGCCGTATCTTTAGGCGGGCTTAGCGTATCTTGTTTACGCTACGCCACCGTAAATTAGCAAGGCAAATGCTGTATTCACCAAGCTAAGGTACGGCGGTGTAGCGTAAATGGGCCGGCGTAAGCCCGGGTAATTCAAATGTGAATGAGGTGGGCGTGTTTTATGGCAATGTGTTGTGACCCCACGTTTTTTGCTATTCAGAAAAGAAGATACGCCGGCTTTCTTCTAAGATACGAGTGGCGTAATTCGCTTACACCGTCGTATCTTAGTTGCATATTCACACTGGCCACTAGGTGGCGCTTTTGACGTTTTTTGCGTAAAATATGCAAATGAGCTATTTACGGCGATTCCCGAACGTACTTGCGGCGGTGCGTCATATTTTACGCCGTTTGCGTAAATCGTTCGGGAATGGGGCTCGACGTTAGTTACGTTCACGTCGTTTACATTGAGAAAAAGCGACGGTATTTTTTTTAATTTTTTTACATTTTTAAATTTTTTTTAAATTTACGTTTTTTTTTTTTTCGATTCGAAATTGGTCGAATGGTAAACTTTAGATTTTTTTTTTTTTTCAGATTTGTGGCAAAGTGAACTAACAAATGATAAATCTTCACCAAATTATTACAATGAGTCTTTAACCCCTTCTATACCGGGCACTTACGCACCTTCCCGCCCAGACCAATTTTCAGCTTTCAGCGCTGTCGCAATTTAAATGACAATTACGCGGTCATGCTACACTGTACCCAAATGACATTATCATTATCATTTTTCCCCACAAATAGAGCTTTCTTTTTGGGGTTTTTGATCACCTCTGCGATTTTTATTTTTTTGCGCAACAACTAAAAAAAGACCGACATTTTTGAAAAAAAACAGTTTTTATTTTTTTTTCTGTTAATTTTTTTTGTAAATAAGTACGTTTTCTTCTTCAATTATGGGCACTGACAAGGTGGCACTGATGGGCACCGATGAGGTGGCACTGATGGGCACCGATAGGTGGCGCTGGTATGCTGCACTGATGGGCACTCATAGGAGGCACTGATGGGCACCCATAGGCGCACTGGGCACTCTTTGGCGGCACTGATGGGCACTCATGCACGGCACTTATGGGTGGCACTGATGGGCACTTATGGGTGACACAGATGGGCACTAAGAGGTGGGACTGATGGCCACTGGGTGACACTGAGGGGTGGCACTGATGGCATTGCTGGGCATCATTAGTCAGTGGGCACTGATTGGCATCGATTGTATTAAAAAGAAAAAAAAAAATTCTATTTGTGCTCTATGGTGGTTCAGTGTGGGGATCCGAGGGGGGGCTCCACTGATAAACAATCAGCACAAACCCTCCCCTGTCAGGAGAGCCGGAGATTGGCTCTTCTCTACTCCCGTGTGTCAGACGCGAGTGAGGAAGAGCCGGTTAACGGCTCTTCCTGTTTACATCGTGATCAGCCATGATTGGACACGGCTGATCACGTGGTAAAGTCTGATGAATATGGTCCATCAGACCGTTTTCATCAGACGAACTGATCGTGTGTACGCAGCATAAGTTGCAGATAGAGAAAGGAGCTGTGTGTTAGTGGGCGTCCTGACTCTCCTGTAGTCCAAGCGAAGGGGGAGCACGACACTCCACACCAGGGAGAAAGCCTCGCATTACTGTGTGGAGTTACAGACAGAAGAACAGGAAGTGAGGATTTCTCAGAAGAAATAAGGACATTTAAAAGCAAAATGGAAGGATGAGGTAAGTGAAGGACGACTGCACTAAGGTAAAGGAAGATATTTAGGGGGAAAAAAATTACCTTTACAACCCCTTTAAATAAAAATAAATAAAACAATCCCATAGTCTGTGGATGCTATAACTTTTGCGCAAATCACTCAATATGCACTTATTGGGATTTTTTTTACCAAAAATTATATAGCAGAATACATATTGGCCTAAATTTATGAAGAAATTTATTTGATTTTTTTTTATTGGATATGTTTTATAGCAGAAAGTAAAAAATATTGCTTTTTTTTCAAAATTGTCAGATTATTTTTTTTGTTTATAGCGCAAAAAAAAAAAAAAAAATTGCAGAGGTGATCAAATATCACCAAAAGGAAGCTCTATCTGTGAGAAAAAAAGGACGTCAATTTTATTTGGTTACAGTGTCACATGACCGCAAAATTGTCAGTTAAAGTAACGCAGTGCCGTATCGCAAACAAAATGGCCTGGTCATGAAGGAGGGGTAAACCTTCCGGAGGTTAAAGGATCACTAAAGGATTTTTTTTTTTTTTTTAGCTAAATAGCTTCCTTTACCTTACTGCAGTCCTGGTTTCACATCCTCATTGTTCGTTTTTTGCTTTGAAGTTGCTGTAATTCTGCTTTGATCTCCACACTCCCTGCTTGTCTGGCTCCTTATGAAAAATCTCATGGCAGCTTTTCTCTGTGGTCCAAGCTGTCATTACTCCTCAGAACCAATCAGATTCATTTTAAAAACAAAACACTGCCCTGGATTTGTTTGTTTTTGTTCTGTGTGTCTTCTCTACTTCACAGAAACATGAAACCAGTTTAAAAGTGAAACTAACCTGCAGGCACATTATATGATTGATTTTTATCTATTTTTAATCATTTTTTAAAAGGAATCAGTTAACTTTTATGTCTCTATACCCTGTAAACAGTCATTTCAGCAAAAAAAAATGTTTTCCTTTAGTGACCCTTTAAGTGTTAAAGCAGGAAGCGATACAACACCTCCTCGCTGCCTGTCGGTGTGAATGAGGCCTTAAAGCTGCAATTTCCCTGCCCTGTGCATGAAGCCTTAAATATGCCCCCAGGCTTTAAATCAGGAGGCACTTTGCATGAGTTTACATACATCTGATTTCGTTTAATTGTCACTGATGTCCCCTAATTAGCACAACCCCCCCCCCCCCCCCCGAACACATGCTGGGACTTTCACGAAGCGCATTGACACTGTGCAGGGTAGTAAATACTAGTATTGCACTGATACTTGTCCCTATGCAAATGCCCCAATACTAAAACAGATCCCTTCACACATATGCAAATTGGATGCGTTTTAGTCCACATCCGATTCCCATGAAATGTCAACCTGCAGCCTTTTCAATGGAGCCTGCTCACATATGTGCCGGGCAGGCCGCAGCACGTTTTTTAGAAGGAGTCTGGTGTGATTTTTAAGCACGGATCACGATTTCCATTGTCGTACATCTTGACAATTCGCACCTGAACAGCCGAACAAAGTCACACCGGAAAGGGGGCTGAAATCCCGCTGTCAAAACCAGACAGATGTCTCTAAAAATAGGTGTCGGAAACTCATACTCAGCCATGAAAAATGTAATATCTGTGCCATGGGCGTTTGCTCCATCGGGCAAGGGGGGGCTATTGACCCCCCCTGGAAAATTGAGAAGGTGTTGAATATTTTCGCGGCCGCGGGCTGTCTGAGTGGTCCCCGGCCGAATGTCACACATACACAGCGAGCAGAGTGAAGCAGCCTCCCCCTCCAGTGTTTATGTGTACACAGGGGAGGGAACCTGCTGTGACCTGGCCTTGCTGATGGCTGATCTGAGGTACTGAATGGGCTGGGGGAGAGGAGGTCCATCTGTGCTGAAGGGGGGGGGGGGGGTTGTGCTGAATGTAGGGGTCTGTGCTGAAGGGGGGTCCATCTGTACAGAAGGGAGGGGGTTGTGCTGAATGGAGGGGTCTGTGCTGAATGAGGGGGCTGTGCTGAAGGGGGGGTCCATCTGTGCAGAATGGAGGGGTCTGTGCTGAAGGAGGGGGCTGTGCTGAAGGGGGGGGGGGGTCCATCTGTGCAGAATGGAGGGGTCTGTGCTGAAGGAGGGGGGTCTGTGCTGAAGGGGGGGTCTATGCTGAAGGGGGGGTCTGTACATTCTCTAGGCTATATTTAAATGGGCATGGAGTGAAGCTGAATTATCTCAAGAGCCATTTCACACCGCCAACTGGCCGCGTTATCGGTAAAGTGCCGCTTTACCATCGTTTTAGCTGCGCTATTCAGCCGCCAGCAGGGCGCTTTTAACCCCTGCTAGCGTTTGAAGAAAAGGTTAAATGTGTATGGCCGCTGTGGAAGTGCCCCCCCTGAAAAAATTTCAGCGGACGCCAATGATCTGTACATCCCTAGTATATATTGTATTGTATAGTATATATAAGTTATAGAGTGTATAAGGTATAATACATGGTACGGTGTATATATAAGGTATAATATATATATGGTATATAGTGTGTGTATATATATATAAGGTATAGTATTAACAGTATAAGGTATAATATATATATATATATATATATATATATAGGGCCAGATTCAGATACATTTGCGTATCTTTAGGCTGGCGTAGCGTATCTCAGATACACTACGCCGCCGTAACTTAGAATGCCAGGTCCCGTATTCAGAAAGAACTTGCGCCGTAAGTTACGGCGGCGTAGTGTAAATATGTCGGCGTAAGCCCGCCTAATTCATATTAGGCTGGTAGTGGGTGTGTTGTACGTTAATCTATAATGACCCCACGTAATTGACGCTCTTTACGAACGGCGCATGCGCCGTCCCTGAACGTAGGCCAGTGCGCATGCGCGAAATCACGTCGCAAATACTCAATGCTTTAGGCGTGAACGTAAGTTACGCACGGCCCTATTTGCGAACGACTTACGCAAACGACGCAAAATTCTACGCTGTCCCGACCGCCGCCTTACGCAAACGACGTATATAGATACGCCGGGCGCAACTACGTTCGTGAGTCGGCGTATCTAGCTAATTAGCATATTTGACGCGTAAATCTACGGAAGCGCCACCTAGCGGCCAGCGTAAATATACACCTAAGATCCGACGGCGTACTAAGACTTACGTTGGTCGGATCAAGCAGGAATTTAGGCGTAAATGCCTTTCTGAATCGCCGGTGCATATTTAATATTCCGGCGGCGTATCTGGAGATACGACGCCGTAAAACCTTTCTGAATCTGGCCCATAGTGTATATATAAGTTATAGGGCCAGATTCATGTAGCCCGCCGTATCTTTAGGCGGGCTTAGCGTATCCTGTTTACGCTACGCCACCGTAAATTAGCAAGGCAAATGCTGTATTCACCAAGCTAAGGTACGGCGGCGTAGCGTAAATGGGCCGGCGTAAGCCCAAGTAATTCAAATGTGAATGAGGTGGGCGTGTTTTATGGCAATGTGTTGTGACCCCACGTTTTTTGCTATTCAGAAAAGAAGATACGCCGGCTTTCTTCTAAGATACGAGCGGCGCAATTCGCTTACACCGTCGTATCTTAGTTTCATATTTACGCTGGCCACTAGGTGGCGCTTTTGTCGTTTTTCGCGTTAAAATATGCAAATTAGCTATTTACGGCGATTCCCGAACGTACTTGCGGCGTCGCATTTTACGTCGTTTGCGTAAGCGTTAGACCGGCGTAAGGTTACCCCTGCTATAGGAGGCGTAGCCAATGTTAGGTATGGACGTCGGGACAGCGTCGATAGTACGTCGGTTACGTCGTTTGCGTAAATCGTTCGGGAATGGGGCTCGACGTTAGTTACGTTCACGTCGTTTACATTGAGAAAAAGCGACGTGATTTTGCGCATGCGCACTGGGAACGTCCATGCGCCGTCCAAAAAAAACCTGAATTACGTGGGGTCATGATTCATTTACATGAATCACGCCCCCACTTCAGAAATTTGAATTGCGCGGCCTTCCGCCGTGCACTTTACGCTACGCCGCCGCATATTATGGAGCAAGTGCTTTCTGAATAAGGCACTTGCCCATAATATTTGCGGCGGCGTAGTGTAAAGAGGAAACGCTACGCCGCCGGAAAGATACATTTTTGTATCTGAATCTGGCCCTGTATATTTTAAGGTATAATATTTATGGGGCGGTTTGTATATAAGGTGTAATATATACTAGGACTGTGCAAATAAACTTTTAATTGATCGATTAATCTTTAATCTTTTTGATCGATTAAAATTATTTTGATTGGTACTCACCTCTCCGCCGGCTTCTGGGCCTTCATGGAGTTCCGTCGGAGATCCGGTAACGTCACGGACATCGGCAGGGCTTGCCGTGTCCATCTGAAGGGCTCCTTTGCTGTGCCTTCATATCTGCATGCCGGCGGGACCTTCCTATCTGCCACACGCAAGGGCTGTTACACTTCCCTCTATCACTTCCCTCTATCAACCTGGGATTCTACAACCATCCGCTGGGAGTTGTGATAGTTCCCTTCATGGGACATCTACATGCCGACGGACTGATGTTAACCTCTCCTCATCTGGATTCAGCAGTGGCATCATCGTACACATTTTTATACCAGTATCATACTTGGCTATATGTTTTTGACTGCTTTTGGTACCGTTTGGTATTACTCGCACCAGTTTTACAGTTTATGTAGCTACATCGATTTTATCTCCAGTGCAATATTTATTTACCTACTTGAAGACTATAAGGACTCGTACACACGAGGGGATATGTCCGCTGAAAACGGTCCGATGGACCGTTTCAGCAGACATCTCCGCTCGTGTGTATGGGCTAACGGACAGATTTCTCCACCCGACAGATTTCAAAGCATGCTTTGAAATCTATCCGGTGGGAATCTGTCCGCCCGACATGTCTGCTGGTTAGTACACTTACCAGCAGACATGTCGTCCCCCACCGCCGCCGCCGCGCTGCCGAATGGATTCGGCGCATGCGCGGAAGTGTTTAACTTCCTGGTGCGGTGACGTGGCGGCGTCAACGTCACCGCCGCGTCACCGCCACGTCACCGCGCCGTCCGGCGGCGGGGAATTTGATCCGATGGTGTGTACACGCCATCGGATCAAACTCCCGATCGGACATATCCGATGAAAATGGTCCGCGGACCGTTTTCATCGGATATGTCCGATCGTGTGTACGAGGCCTAAAAGTTTTAATGCTATTCCCATAGCGCGCTGCCTTTGTGTGTTTTGTGTATCCTGCTATCCATCTTTCCAGTGGTTGGTAGCTGCACTGGGAATCAGCCTGCAAGGAGATCAGCTAAAAGTAGTTGGATCTGTATGTGCGTTATAATTAATCGAAATTAGTCGATTAATCGATAAAAAAAAAAAACGATTAATCGAACACAAAAATTTTGATCAGTAACAGCCCTAATATATACAGTATATAATATATACAGTATAAGGTATAGTATATATTTTATAGTGTATATAAGGTATAGTAAATACAGTATATATATACAGATATAGTATGTATATATGTTTTAGAGTATATAAGGTATAGTGTATAAGGTATAGTGTGTATAGGTATAGTATACTGTATTAGGTATAGTGTGTGTGTGTGTATATAAGGTATAGAATATACAGTATAAGGTATAGAGTGTATAAGGTATAGTGTACATAGGATAAGGTATAATATATATATATGGTATAGTGTATAGATAAGGTATAGTAAATACAGTATAAGGTATAGGGCCAGATTCAGGTAGAAGTTACGCGGCTTATCTACAGATAAGCTGCGTAACTTCTAACCTACGCCGTCGTATCTGTTTTCTGTATTCAGAAAACAAGATACGCCGGGATTGAGTTCAGATACGAGCGGCGTAATTGCGCTGTCGTATCGGAACTGCAATTTTAAAATGGCCGCTCGGGGCGTTCCCGCTGATTTACGCCGAGAATATGTAAATCAGCGAGATACGACAATTCACGATCGTACGCGGGTCCGACGCAGTGACTTTCTGACGTTTCCGTAAGAGATACGCGGCGTAAAGAAAAACATGCCCCCTAGTGGAGTATCCTATGTTAAGTATGGCTGTCGTGATCGCGTCGAATTGAAAAAGTTTAACGTCGTTTGCGTAACTCGTCCGTGAATGGGGATTGACGTCATTGACGTTCACGACGAAAACACTGACAGAATTTGGAGCATGCGCACTGGGATACATTGACAGCCGACGCATGCGCAGTACGTTCGCCGCGGGATCGCGCCTAGTTTAAGTGCTACACGCCCCCTACCCGCCCAATTTGAATTCCGCCGGCTCATTTTTTCGCTACGCCCTCGCAACTTTAGGAGCAAGTGCTATGTGAATACAGTACTTTCTCCTAAAGTTTCAGCGGAGTAACGTAAATGACGAACGTTACGCCAGAATAAAGATCCGCTCTCCTACCTGAATCTGGCCCATAGTGTGTATATATAAGTTGTAGAGTGTAGATGGTGTAGTGTATAGATAAGGTATATAGCACATACAGTATAAAATATAGTATAGTGTATGTGTGTGTGTATATATATATATATATATATATATATGTATATATAATTATAGTATAGTGTATCTATAAGGTATAGTGTATATATGGTATAGTATATACAGTATAAGGTATAGTGTATACAGTAAAAAGTATCATGCATAGATAAGGTATAGTATATCTGTATAAGGTACAGTGTATATATAAGATATAGTATATATGAAGTAGCATATACAATATAAGGTTTAGTATATATGGTATAGCATATACAGTATAAGGTATCATGTATATATAAGGTATGGTATATATTCCATATACGGTACAATATATATGGTATAGTGTGTGTATATAAGGTATGGTATACACAGTATATATACGGTATAGGATATATACAAAGTATAGTATACACAGTATAAGATATATATATATATATATATATATATATATATATATATATATATATATATATATATATATATACATGTTGCCCCCCCCCCTCATTACTTTCCCTTGATGAATAATCCCAATCACCAGTAACAATGTTAAACTTCCACTCATTCCATTACCTAGAATGGTGTTTTCTAAAACACAAAGGGGGTCCTCATTATAATCAGGTTATTGCATGTCCCTACCCGCCCTCTACACCCCCCCCCCCCCTGTATTGTCTAATCTGGAAGATAATAAAGATCTTGTTGAGGTTTTCAGATCAAAGAATTCCTTTCACCTCCAACAAAGACTTTTTTTTTTTTCTTTGTTCCTGGGTTGTTATTACACCATACCCCCAGAAGGGGGCCTCAGAGATCTTACAGTGGGGTTTCCCTCTTCTGTCCCTGTTGAGTCACCTTATATGAGAAGCCTATAGTACTGCTTTGCCTTGTGTTACCCTTGCTGATCAGCTTGGGACGGGATGTGCTTTGCCTTGTGTTACCCTTGCTGATCAGCTTGGGACGGGATGTGCTTTGCCTTGTGTTACCCTTGCTGATCAGCTTGGGACGGGATGTGCTTTGCCTTGTGTTACCCTTGCTGATCAGCTTGGGACGGGATGTTTAAGATTTTTATGTGCCGAAATGAAGAAATCTACAACAAAAAATGTTCAGACATCTTCCACTTTTATAGTTATGGAATAAAACAATTTATTAATAATAATAATAATAATGTTCTCCTCTATTGGCTGCAATCTTATGAAAAGCTTCAAATGAAGTTCAGATACTTATTAAAAATTAAAAGTTGATATAATGAGCGTTGGGGTCTCCAGGTTGTATCCTGGCCGGGGCAAAATCTGCCTGGAGTTTGCATGTTCTCCCTGTGCCTGTGTGGGTTTCCTCCGGGTGCTCTGGTTTCCTCCCACACTCCAAAGACATGCTGCTATGTAATTGGCTCTTGTCTAAATTGGCCCTTGTATGTGTATGTATGAGTGTGAGTCAGGGACCTTAGATTGTAAGCTCCTTGGGGAAGAGAGGCAGGCCAACCTCACCAGCGCCCATCAATGCAGCCTCACCAGCGCCCATCAATGCAGCCTCACCAGCGCCCATCAAATGCAGCCTCACCAGCGCCCATCAATGCAGCCTCACCAGCGCCCATCAAATGCAGCCTCACCAGCGCCCATTAAATGCAGCCTCACCAGCGCCCATCAATGCAGCTTCACCAGCGCCCATCAATGCAGCTTCACCAGCGCCCATCAATGCAGCTTCACCAGCACCCATCAAATGCAGCCCCACCAGCGCCCATTAAATGCAGCCTCACCAGCGCCCATCAATGCAGCCTCACCAGCGCCCATCAAATGCAGCCCCACCAGCGCCCATCAATGCAGCTTCACCAGCACCCATCAAATGCAGCCTCACCAGCGCCCATTAAATGCAGCCTCACCAGCGCCCATCAAATGCAGCCCCACCAGCGCCCATCAATGCAGCTTCACCACCGCCCCTCAAATGCAGCCTCACCAGCGCCCATCAAATGCAGCCCCACCAGCGCCCATTAAATGCAGCCTCACCAGCGCCCATCAATGCAGCCCCACTAGCGCCCATCAAATGCAGCCTCACCAGCGCCCATCAAATGCAGCCTCACCAGCGCCCATCAATGCAGCCTCACCAGCGCCCATCAATGCAGCCTCACCAGCGCCCATCAATGCAGCCTTACCAGCGCCCATCAAATGCAGCTTCACCAGCGCCCATCAATGCAGCCTCACCAGCGCCCATCAAATGCAGCCTCACCAGTGCCCATCAATGCAGCTTCACCAGCGCCCATCAATGCAGCTTCACCAGCACCCATCAAATGCAGCCTCACCACCGCCCCTCAAATGCAGCCTCACCAGCACCCATTAAATGCAGCCCCACCAGCGCCCATCAATGCAGCTTCACCAGCGCCCATCAATGCAGCCTCACCAGCACCCATTAAATGCAGCCCCACCAGCGCCCATCAAATGCAGCCTCACCAGCGCCCATTAAATGCAGCCTCACCAGCGCCCATCAATGCAGCCTCACCAGCGCCCATTAAATGCAGCCTCACCAGCGCCCATCAATGCAGCCTCACCAGCGCCCATTAAATGCAGCCTCACCAGCGCCCATCAATGCAGCCTCACCAGCACCCATTAAATGCAGCCCCACCAGCGCCCATCAAATGCAGCCCCACCAGCGCCCATTAAATGCAGCCTCACCAGCGCCCATCAATGCAGCCTCACCAGCGCCCATCAATGCAGCCTCACCAGCGCCCATCAATGCAGCCCCACCAGCGCCCATCAATGAATGTTTGCTTGCTTCCATTTCTTGGGGAGTCAGGACACCGTCCTCTGCCGCCGCTGCTCCTCTGACACTGTGTGCGAACCAGTGGCCGGGTTCCCTAGGCAGCCTAGGGGTATCACCGGACCCTCCCCCAGGGGCAGCACTGGGAGACACAGCCTAACATTTCACTTCACAGAAATAGTCATAGATGTACTACACACCAATCAGCCATAACATTATCACGACCCACCCAACATTCTGTAGGAGTAGTCGGAGACTGGGGACACGCCGTAGGAGTTGTCGGAGACTGAGGACACGCCGTAGGAGTTGTCGGAGACTGGGGACGCGCCGTAGGAGTTGTCGGAGACTGGGGACGCGCCGTAGGAGTTGTCGGAGACTGGGGACGCGCCGTAGGAGTTGTCGGAGACTGGGGACATGCAGTAGGAGTTGTCGGAGACTGGGGACGCGCCGTAGGAGTTGTCGGAGACTGGGGACGCGCCGTAGGAGTTGTCGGAGACTGGGGACGCGCCGTAGGAGTTGTCGGAGACTGGGGACGCGCAGTAGGAGTTGTCGGAGACTGGGGACGCGCCGTAGGAGTTGTCGGAGACTGGGGACGCGCCGTAGGAGTTGTCGGAGACTGGGGACGCGCCGTAGGAGTTGTCGGAGACTGGGGACGCGCCGTAGGAGTTGTCGGAGACTGGGGACGCGCCGTAGGAGTTGTCGGAGACTGGGGACGCGCCGTAGGAGTTGTCGGAGACTGGGGACGCGCCGTAGGAGTTGTCGGAGACTTGGGACGCGCCGTAGGAGTTGTCGGAGACTGGGGACGCGCCGTAGGAGTTGTCGGAGACTGGGGAACGCGCCGTAGGAGTTGTCGGAGACTGGGGAACGCGCCGTAGGAGTTGTCGGAGACTGGGGACGCGCTGTAGGAGTTGTCGGAGACTGGGGACGTGCTGTAGGAGTTGTCGGAGACTGGGGAACGCGCCGTAGGAGTTGTCGGAGACTGGGGACGCGCCGTAGGAGTTGTCGGAGACTGGGGACGCGCTGTAGGAGTTGTCGGAGACTGGGGAACGCGCTGTAGGAGTTGTCGGAGGCTAGTTGTATCTTATGTACAGAGTATTATGGGATGTTGTGTATATATATATATATATAGGGTGAAATATTGATTATATTGTTTATTATGGGGGATTATGTATAAGAAGAGATTGTGAGGTAATGACTGGTTGCTATGGACACCACTTCTGTAGAGGTGTCACGTGCTCCGTTGCCCCGGGTGACCGCAGCACGACACTCCCCCGCCGTCTCCCTGTACGGCACTGAGCTCTGTGAGGAGACAGCGGGGAAAGTTTTGCTCCTCTCACAGGTCACGTGAGTTGGCGGGAGAGGCGGGGTCTTTGACTCTCGGCCAATGAGAGGTGTCGGACGGGTGCCGGGCGGGTTCGATCCCTGGCTGTGTCTGTGTTGCGCCTCATATAGAGCCGCGGTGCGGGTGAGGAGCGGAGCTGAGGCCGGGAGATGAGGGGGTGTGATCCGTGACACAGGCCGGAGAAGAGGGGACGGTGGCGGCGGGTTGTCAGAGCGGACGGAGAAGGAGACAGAGGAGAGCGGCGGTGGCGGTGCGGTGTCCCCGCTCTATGACGGAGAGTGGCGCGGCTGGATGGGCCGGCGGTGGTGATTTCTCCTCGGTGTGATCTCCCGGTAGCGGTGGGGACCTCGGTGGTGTCCGCCCTGTACATAGGGGCCCCCTCCCCCCCTGCAGCTGCTGCCGGCGGCACTGCACTTCCCCCCCTCCCCGGTATGGCCGGCCGGAGCCGCCGATCGTGGCTCAGCGTCCTCCTCGGACTGGTCCTCGGCTTCCTCCTCGCCTCCCGACTCATCCTCCCCCGGGCCGCCGAGATCCACCGCTACGGCCGGAGAGGAGGAGGAGGAGGAGGAGGGCTCCGGGGGGGAGGACAGGCCGGGGGAAGCTGCGGGGTACCGGCTGGGAGCCGGAGCGATCTCCTCCAACTACCGTTCATCGGATCCCGGGCCCCGGAACCGGGGGACACCGGGGAGGAGGAGGAGGACATCCCCCGGGACCGGAGCTTCCTCTATGTCGGGGTCATGACGGCCCAGAAGTACCTTCATACCCGGGCAGTGGCCGCCCACAGGTGAGACCTACCTATACCCACTGTGTACCTACCTATCACCCTATACCCCCTCCGTACATAGACGTGCCAACGGGTGAGACCTACCTATACCTACTGTGTACCTACCTATCACCCTATACCCCCTCCGTACATAGACGTGCCAACGGGTGAGACCTACCTATACCTACTGTGTACCTACCTATCACCCTATACCCCCTCCGTACATAGAAGTGCCAACGGGTGAGACCGACCTACCTATACCTACTGTGTACCTACCTGTCACCCTATACCCCCTCTGTACATAGAAGTGCCCACAGGTGAGACCAACCTACCTATACCTACTGTGTACCTACCTGTCACCCTATACCCCCTCCGTACATAGACGTGCCAACGGGTGAGACCTACCTATACCTACTGTGTACCTACCTGTCACCCTATACCCCCTCCGTACATAGAAGTGCCCACAGGTGAGACCAACCTACCTATACCTACTGTGTACCTACCTGTCACCCTATACCCCCTCTGTACATAGACGTGCCAACGGGTGAGACCTACCTATACCTACTGTGTACCTACCTATACCCCCTCCATACATAGAAGTGCCCACAGGTGAGACCTACCTACCTATCCCTACTGTGTACCTACCTATCACCCTATACTACCATCTATACCCCCTCCATACATAGAAGTGCCAACGGGTGAGACCTACCTATACCTACTGTGTACCTACCTGTCACCCTATACCCCCTCCGTACATAGAAGTGCCCACAGGTGAAACCGACCTACCTATACCCACTGTGTACCTACCTATCACCCTATACCCCCTCCGTACATAGAAGTGCCCACAGGTGAGACCAACCTACCTATACCTACGGTGTACCTACCTGTCACCCTATACCCCCTCCGTACATAGACGTGCCAACGGGTGAGACCTACCTATACCTACTGTGTACCTACCTATACCCCCTCCATACATAGAAGTGCCCACAGGTGAGACCTACCTACCTATACCTACTGTGTACCTACCTATCACCCTATACTACCATCTATACCCCCTCCATACATAGAAGTGCCAACGGGTGAGACCTACCTATACCCACTGTGTACCTACCTGTCACCCTATACCCCCATCTATACCTCCTCCGTACATAGAAGTGCCCACAGGTGAGACCTACCTATACCCACTGTGTACCTACCTATCACCCTATACCCCCTCCATACATAGAAGTGCCAACAGGTGAGACCGACCTACCTATACCCACTGTGTACCTACCTATCACCATATACTCCCATCTATACATAGAAGTGCCCACAGGTGAGACCTACCTATACCTACTGTGTACCTACCTATCACCCTATACCCCCATCTATACCCCCTCTATACATAGAAGTGCCCACAGGTGAGACCTACCTACCTATACCTACTGTGTACCTACCTATACTCCCTCCATACATAGAAGTGCCCACAGGTGAGACCTACCTACCTATACCTACTGTGTACCTACCTATCACCCTATACTCCCATCTATACCCCCTCCATACATAGAAGTGCCCACTGGTGAGACCTACCTATCACCCTATACTCCCATCTATACCCCCTCTATACATAGAAGTGCCCACAGGTGAAAACCTACCTATACCTACTGTGTACCTACCCATCACCCTATACCCCCTCCATACATAGAAGTGCCCACAGATGAGACCTACCTATACCCACTGTGTACCTACCTATCACCCTATACCCCCTCCATACATAGAAGTGCCCACAGGTGAGACCTACCTATACCCACTGTGTACCTACCTATCACTCTATACCCCCTCTATACATAGAAGTGCCAACGGGTGAGACCTACCTATACCCACCTACCCCATCTATACCCCCCCACATACATACAAGTGCCTACAGGTGAGACCTACCTACCTATACCCACCTACCCCATCTATACCCCTCCCCCCCATACATACAAGTGCCCACAGGTGAGACCTACCTACCCACCCCCATCTATACCCTTCCCCCCCCCATACATAGAAGTGCCTACAGATGAGACCTGCCTACCTATACCCACCTATCCCAATCTATATCCCCCCATGCATAGACGTGCCTACAGGTGAGACCTACCTACCTATACCCCTCCCCCCATACATACAAGTGCCCACAGGTGAGACCTACCTATACTCGCCTACCTCATCCATACCCCTCATACATACAAGTGCCCACCGGTGAGACCTATGTATCATCCCCATCTATACCCCCTATACATACTGGTGAGACCTACCTACTGTGTACCTATTTACCCTCATCTACATCCCCCCCATATGTAGAAGTGCCTACAGACCACCTACCTATGGTGTACCTGAATAGAAGTAATAGAAGTACCTGGGCAGTGGCTGCCCACAGGTGACATACCTACCTCTACTGTGTACCTACCTATCACCCTCATACATACAAGTGCCCACAGGTGAGACCTACTGTGTACCTACCGCCACCACCCAGGTCTCTGCAGACCTGGGTGGTGGCCGCCTTCAGGTGAGACCTACCACTACACCCACCTACACATCTTCCTGCCTTGTAGTAGGGGGGGGAGGGGGGGGTGTAGATCCCCCTGGGATGTGATGCTGAGGATTGTTCTTGTGGTTGGAAGCCCCTCCCCCGCCATGTGCTCGCTCCGCTTCTGCTGGCACAACGTTTTATGGAGTTTGATTTATTGTCTGATTTATAGGAATACCATTTGTCAATTAGATTGTGTGCTTGTAAATGGGAGCCAATTAGAGGCTGTGTAATCCGGGAGATCTTTGTGGGAAACGTCCCTTCTGAAGAGTCATTCCAACATTTATCAGCACGCTTATTAATGATATTATTATACGGGGTTTATATAGTGCCAACAGTTTACACAGCACTTTATAACCTTGATCCCATCATTTCCATTGTTTGCCGGTCCCAGCCTCTAATTGTATTCATTGTACTCCTAATCACACGAATGGTAAATACCCCCCTCCCCTCCCCCCAGGGGGTGCCCAGATATCTTCCTTCTATCTGTAGCTGGGGGCAATGCTACTTCTATTATCAGGATGATGGTGTTTGTTCTGATGGAGATCAGTCTGAATATAAACATTGGCGGCAAATCTTCTCGGATCTCATTGTATTCTTTGCTTGTCTTCTATCACCCGGGTGCTTTCATGTCTCTGCCCACACATTGTAGATGCCAATCTTCCCGACCGGCACAACCTGAACCCAGACATCTCCATAATCCGCTCTATTGGAGGAGCTTTACAACCCCCCCTTCACATTGAGGGGCTTGACAACTGCCCATAAAATAGCGAGTGCATTTGTGGCGCTAGCGGTCGGGTTTTTTTTTTTTTCTCGGGTGACTCAAACTGCTTTAACCACTTGCTTACTGGGCACATAAACCCCCTTCGTGCCCAGGCGAAATTTCAGCTTCCGGCACTGCGTCGCTTTAACTGACATTTGCGCGGTCGTGCGACGTGGCTCCCAAACAAAATTGACGTTGTTTTTTTTTTTTTCCCAACAAATTATAAATATAAAGTATATTTATGCGTATGGGACCCAGACATGATCGCACTTAGCATTTATCTGACCCGCGCCTAAACCCGCTTTACACCCATGGACAGCACATGTCACATGCACCCCTTCTACAGAACATCCCAATCCAACATCCTGGCTTTAACCACTTAAGACCCGGACCAATATGCATGTTAAGGACCTGGTCCCTTTTCGCAACTCGGCACTGCATCTCTTTAACCGACAATTGCGTCAAAATTTACATCCTTCACCACCCCCACAAATAGAGCTTTCTTTTGGTGGTATTTGATCACCTCTGCGGTTTTTATTTTTTGCGCTATAAACAAAAAAAGAGCGACAATTTAAAAAAAAGAAAAAAAAAAATATATATATATATATATATATATATATATATATATATATATATATATATATATATATATATATATATATATATATATATATAAATTTTTTTTTTTTTTTTACTTGTTGCTATAATATCCAATTTTTTTTTTTAAAAATTAATAATTTTTTTTCTCAGTTAAAGTGGAAGTAAACCCTTCTATCATTTTCAGCCAAGGAAGCTGCCATATTGGCTTATGTTTAATCTTCAACTGCCGTGGTGCTGCACATGTGATCAATTATCACACCGGCCATTGGATGATTTGACAGTTTGGTTGAGAGCACAACCAATGTGACAGTTGGCAATCCCGGCATGCCGGAAATTTAACTGCTTTTTGAAACTGTTAAATCGATGGGTTTACTTCCGATACGTATTTTTGTAAAAAAAAAAAATCGCAATAAGCGACTGGTTTGCGCAAAAGTTATAGCGCCTACAAAATGGGGAACAGAATTATGATTTTTTTTTTTTTTTTACTAGTAATGGCGGCGATCTGTGATTTTTACTGGAACTGCGATATTGCGGTGGACACATCGGACACTTTTGGCACAAATTTGGGACCATTCACAATTATACAGCGATCAGTGCTATAAAAATGCACTAATTACTGTATAAATGTGACTGAAAGGGAAAGGGTTAACACTAGGGGGTGAGGAAGGGGTTAAATGTGTATCCTGGGTGTGTTCCAACTGTGTGGGGGGAGGGGGGTGACTGGGGGAGGTGACCGATGCTGTCTCCCTATGTACAAGGGACACGGATCGGTCTCCTCTCCTCTGACAGCATGTGGAGCTCTGTGTTTACACCCCATCATTACACACAGCACTCCACGTCCCTGCTGTCACCTGCTGTGTTCCCGCCGATCGCATGTACCCGAAGGACATCGCGGCCGCCAGGTACATGCATCGGCTCTTCAGCGACGCGGCGGGACAGTGTTTACCCGCGGCGCGCCACCCAGTGCACTTTAAATCACGTCCAAAGACGTCCATTTGGCGCCTCAAGTCCGTGCTGTTGACGTATTTTGTCAATAGCGTGCGTCTGAAGTGGTTAAGACCCATTTTCAGGCGCTTCCCATTCATTTCAATGGGGAGGGGCTTTTCTTTGTGTTTTTTTTTGCGCTCCAATAATGCCAGCGCACCGCCCCAGTGTGAAAGCATTCACTGACCAATTTTTAAAAAAAACGTATTTTTGCGAGCTTTTCAAGCGCTTTTTATTTTTTTTATTTCGTTTATTTGCCACCGACGCACTTGAAAAGTATCTCGGTGTGATAAGTCCCTTGGGTTACTTTCACACTGGCACAGAGGTGCACTGGTGGCAATCTTACCGTTTTTTTTTTGTGCGCTTTTAACCCCCCCATTAGTGGAAGTAGTAAGGGTTAAAATCGCTCATGTTGCGCTGCCGAAGCACTTTGCAGGCACTTCCGCACCGCCATTGACTGTTCATTACAATGGTAGGGCGTTTTAAGGGCACTGTATACACTGCTTCTGCACCGCCCCCAAAGATGCGGCTTGCAGGATTTTAATTTTTTTTTGCCCCCCTGCAAGCGCACCAACCCCCAATGTGAAAGCACTCGGGCTTTCTCACTGGGGAGGCATGAGAGGGTGCTATTTTTAGCTTTAAATTGCTTAAATGCCTGTGTGAAAGTAGCAGAGGGGGGGGGGGGGAGACATCAGCTGCAAAATATAACCTTTCTTGCTGCTATTTTAAACAACTCAAATGTTTAAAAGTAGTATTGGATATACATGCATACATTTATTTTGATACTTGCCTAGGTGGATGCTGTATCGGTTCCCCTGGTGCCTCTTAACACTGAGAACTGAGCGATTAAACACTGCTGATCAATCGGTTCTCGGAGCACTGCGAGTGGAGAGCTGGGCTGTGGAGGGAGCGGCGAACAGTCGGCGTAGGCGCTCAGTGGCTTGTTGAGGCTGAGCCAGGTGTCGGTGTGCTGTCAGAATCGGCGACCTGTCAGTTTAGGAAACGGAAGTGACATTCCGTCACCTGCGCATGCGTCCACTGCTACCAGGTTTGTGCATCTCACAAAAAGGCAGTGGACATCTTGCTACACCCAGCTACGTCTTGAATTTCAGAGAATTCAGAGAATTTTTGGCAATAAACTGAGCTGATATATTGGCATCTGTGATGCTGTTTGGATGTTACATTTTGAAAGGCTAAAGGTTTAGCGCTGAGCAGTGCGAGGTGTAGCAACATGGCCTCTGCCACCTTCTCACTGCTGGGTGTAGCAACATGGCCTCTGCCACCTTCTCGGTGCCGGGTGTGGCAACATGGCCTCTGCCACCTTCTCGGTGCCGGGTGTGGCAACATGGCCTCTGCCACCTTCTCGGTGCCGGGTGTGGCAACATGGCCTCTGCCACCTTCTCGGTGCCGGGTGTGGCAACATGGCCTCTGCCACCTTCTCGGTGCCGGGTGTGGCAACATGGCCTCTGCCACCTTCTCGGTGCCGGGTGTGGCAACATGGCCTCTGCCACCTTCTCGGTGCCGGGTGTGGCAACATGGCCTCTGCCACCTTCTCGGTGCCGGGTGTGGCAACATGGCCTCTGCCACCTTCTCGGTGCCGGGTGTGGCAACATGGCCTCTGCCACCTTCTCGGTGCCGGGTGTGGCAACATGGCCTCTGCCACCTTCTCTGTGCCGGGTGTGGCAACATGGCCTCTGCCACCTTAACAAACCGCGTCACCGATGTCAATATACTATATTTTATATTCGCTCACTTTATTGCTAAAATTATTCTGAAATTCTAGATGAAGCTGTGTGTAGTAAGATGTCCGCTGCCGCTTCTTCTGACTGCAGGTGTCAGATGAGCAAACCTGGTAGCGGTAGACTCATGCGCAGCTGACCAAACATCACTGCCGTTACCTAATCTGAGTCGCCGATTTCTGATGGAACACCGATCCAGTCATGTGGGCGGATCTCCGACTCCATTGTCGCGATCTTGCCTGAGCCTGCACCGGCTCTGTGACAGCAGACAGCAGATGTCAGCCCGCTGTCTGCTGAGAACTGGTCACAGAAGTGAAGAACGCACTACACTCCTGTGATCCATAGAAGTGCAGCCATGCAAGCTTTCCTGTACTTCTCCTCGAATACAATCTCATTATCTCGGCTCATGCCTGGATCCTATATTCTGCTTTGCATGCAATGTGACGAGTCTGTCGGCACTTTCTACAGAACATTGACTGTGACTTGTAACGTTTCGGCCTTTGAAGAATGTTGTTTTTATAACAGTTTTACCTCGAAGAGCGAGCTTTTCTGGTAGTACAAGTGAATTCCTAAACGGGCTGTCAATTCCAAGGCTGACGTTGCATTATGCAGCCCTAAAGTGCGCTGCGCTCAAGCATGGCGGATTGTAAATACAGGAAAGGTTACATAGGTTGGAAAAAGACACACGTCCATCCAGTTCAACCGAACAATCCCATACACCCGATCTATACCCACAGGTATTATGACGTATAATGTAAAGAGCGCAGTCTTTGTTTCTGTGTCTAATTCCTGCAGAGTAACGTTCCTGATATGTTCAGTATGTCTATACATTGGTGACTAATGCAGCAGGAAGCCGCCATGAGGAGGTCGTCATTCAGCTGTGAGGGGGGGGGGAAGTCAGTTTTTCACAAGAAGGTGACGGAATCGGCATCAGGATTCTGGTCAAAAGGGGTTATGAAGGGGGGAGGGGAATACTTGTGACCCCCATTGACATGATATGGCCCAGGAAAGATGGCTGACTTCCAGGTTGGACCAAACACAAGCTCATGCCTCTACTGCACAGCCCATATAAAGTAGTTGTAAAGGCAGATGGGTGAAAAATCCTTCTGTATGCAGCTTCTCCAGGCCCAGGGATTTGAGATCCTCCTCGCAGCGCTGACATGACGGGCTAGACTGATTTTGATTGGTCAGTGCGCTCTGTGACAGTGCTGACCAGTGCGTTTGGTCTGTACATGCTGATAGGATCTTAAAGTGGAGTTCCACCCATTTTTTTATGTATGTCTGTGCTGCATGCCCTAATCTCATAGTCTTCAGAATGGACAATTTTTATTTATTTTGTTGCTTGTAAATACCTTTATTTTGTAGTCCTTCATTACTTCCTCCTCCTTATTAGCCTAGGCTATTAAGTCACATGGCTATTTGCAAGGGTTTCTGGGATAGGCATCATGTTTCCCAGTAGTCCTCGCAAACCTGACTGAAACCTATTGCATTGCTTGTGCAGCACTGAGCATGTGCGGGATATCCAGGAAGTCATACAGTCTGGCTTCATGATGCCCACACTTAAGATGGCCACGGTCTATTTCTAGATTATAAACTAAATGGTGTAACAACCTAACAAAACGGACTAGAGCTGAAACGATTAATCGATATTATCGATAATATTCGATAATGAAAATCATTGTCAACGATTTTCATTATCGATTAATCGGTCCGCCCTCCCGCCCATTCAAAGCCGCGGCCTCAATTACCGTTTGCCGCGGGCCCGCCGCGATCGAGCAGCGGGGGAGGTGGGGGAGCACGGAGGCACAGGATCCTGTGTCTCCGTGCGCCCCCACCACCTCCGCCGCGCGATCGCCGCGGGTCCGCGGCAAACGCTAATTGAGGCCGCGGCTTTGCGGCCTTGTGAAGTCCCAAGCTCTTCCTTCTGTGAGCTGGCGCCATCTGTTGGTGGCCGTTTGACATTACAAGTTAAACAGCAACTGTAATGTTATTTTTTACTGCCATCTCCTTCCCTATAATTAGAACCCCCAAACATTATATATATTTTTTATTCTAACACCCTAGAGAATAAAATGGCGATCGTTGCAATACTTTGTGTCACGCCGTATTTGCGCAGCGGTCTTACAAGCGCACTTTTTTTGGATTTTTTATTTTTTTTAATTAAAAAATAAAACAGTAAAGTTATCCCAATTTTTTTTTAGATTGTGAAAGATAATGTTACGCCGAGTAAATTGATACCCAACATGTCACGCTTCAAAATTGCGCCCGCTCGTGGAATGGCGTCAAACTTTTACCCTTTAAAATCTCCATAGGCGACGTTTAAAAAAAAATACAAGTTGCATGTTTTGAGTTACAGAGGAGGTCTAGAGCTAGAATTATTGCTCTCGCTCCAACAATCGCGGTGATACCTCACGCGTATGTGTTCGCTTCTGCGCGCAAGCTCGTCGGGACGGGGCGCATTTTCTGGCTCCTAACTTTTTTAGCTGGCTCCTAGATTCCAAGCAAATTTGTCAAGCCCTGCCGTGAGGGATAGTGCCCCAGCATTGGTGTTCCCGGGAGGAATAGTGCCCCAGCATTGGTGTTCCCGGGAGGGATAGTGCCCCAGCATTGGTGTTCCCGGGAGGAATAGTGCCCCAGCATTGGTGTTCCCGGGAGGAATAGTGCCCCAGCATTGGTGTTCCCGGGAGGAATAGTGCCCCAGCATTGGTGTTCCCGGGAGGAATAGTGCCCCAGCATTGGTGTTCCCGGGAGGAATAGTGCCCCAGCATTGGTGTTCCCGGGAGGAATAGTGCCCCAGCATTGGTGTTCCCGGGAGGAATAGTGCCCCAGCATTGGTGTTCCCGGGAGGAATAGTGCCCCAGCATTGGTGTTCCCGGGTAGGAATAGTACTGCTGCAAAGTTGTGTAATGTTAATGTTAAACGTTTTTTTAATCTGCCATTTGAGTGTAACATGTTTTTTCATTATTACTGTTAAATAAACGAAAAAATTCCACATTACGTTTTTTTTAATGATTTTATCCGATTAATCGAATAATCGGCCGATCGATTATGAAAATAATCGTTAGTTGCAGCTCTAAAACGGACCTTGGTTTACAGACTAACTTTACTAGAATACATTAAGCTTGTGTATTACAGAGAAGCAGTGTCCCGGTGTCTGACAGCTGGTAACTGTGGAGCTCTTATGCAGTGGTGGGTGGGATAGGATTGAGGGGGTCCAGTGTAAGGTGTGTGAAAATGCCCCCCTCGGTTTATAGTCGCGTCACCTTTTTGCGCCTAATCTCCTGGACTTTGGGGTTGTGGTGTCGGCCGTAGGTCCCATGGACCCCAAACTTGGCACACATGTAGCCCCAGTTCTCGGCAAAGTTTGCTGTCTGGGGGACCTATGGCCGGGGAGCACCGCTTTTTTTTTTTTTTTTTATATTTTTTAATATTTTTTAAAGCCAGGCACTCCTTCTATATGTTAAACGTTTAGTCATGGGCACAGTAAGGCATGCAGATGGACACACTAGGCTTATACTCGAGTCAATAAGTTTTCCCTTTTTATTTGTGGTAAAATTGGGTGCCTTGGTTATTCGGGTTGGCTTATTCTCGTGAATGAATGAATGAATGAATGAATGAATGAATGAATGAAAAACTTGTATAGCGCGGCACATGCGAACTGAATCGCCTCTGGGCGCTTGTTGTTCCTGTCTCCTTTGATATCAAAAGAGAAAAGTCTTGACCTTTTTCCTAAATGCTAGGTGATTCTCCTCCAACCGAATGCTGGTTGGTAAAGCGTTCCATAGTCTGGGACCTTGGACCGCGAATCTTCTTTCTCCTTTGGACTTGAAGTTGGCTTTCGGAACCTGGAGCTGGTTCTGATTCGTGGATCGCAAAACGCGATTGGGATTATGCGCTTTTATTAATTCGCATAAATAAAGGGGGGCATTCCCATGGACACATCTATGCGTAAGACAGAGAGCTTTAAAAGCAATTCTGTCTTTAACTGGCAGCCAATGAAGGGCTCTCAGTGAAGGTGAGATGGATTCCCACGGTTTTTTCCCAGTTACAAGTCTGGCGGCCGTATTCTGAACGACTTGCAGACGAGCGATTTGGTACTTGGGGAGGCCGAGGTAAAGGGCATTTGCATAGTCCAGTCTGGAGTTAACAATTGCTCCCACCACGACCGCTAAATCTTCTTTGGGGATGAACGGAGTGAGTCTGCGTAGTAGGCGCAGTAGATGGTGAGATCCACTGACTACTGACCCTATTTGTGCGTCCATTGTCATAAAGGAGTCAAAAATGACCCCTAGACTTTTGACTTTGGCGCTAGGGGTGATGCTTTTGCCCAAAATAGGCGGGGGGGTCCATACTGTTGAAAGTTGATTCCTGCGCTTGGCGTGAAACAGAAGAAGTTCTGTTTTCGCTCCATTGAGTTTAAGATAACTCTTTGTCATCCAATCCTCTATCAAAGAGAAACATGTCTCTAGATTGAGGTGGTGATCCTGTCTGTTGCAGATGCGGAAATACAATTGCGTATCATCTGCATATGAGTGATAGAGCAGTTTTTGGCTGCTGATAATCTCAAAAAGAGGACGAAGATAGATGTTAAACAGCACTGGTGACAGAGGCGATCCTTGAGGGACTCCGCATGTTACTGTGCGTTTTTCAGACGTAAAAAGTCCTAACTTTACTGTTTGCGATCGGTTTTCCAGAAAAGAGGAGAACCAAGATAAATCGCCTTCTGCGACTCTGGCTACTTCCGCAAGCCGAGTCAGTAACAGGTTGTGGTCTAAAGTGTCGAAAGCTGCACTTAGGTCCAACAGAACTAGAAGACAAGATTCTCCTTCGTCTGCGGCCTTGAGAACATCGTCCCATACTTTCAGCAATGCTGTTTCCGTCCCGTGTCCGGGACGGAAGCCTGATTGCAATGGATCAAGTAGCTTGTAGGTATCTAGATGCTGTTGCAGCTGTTGTACCACAGCTTTCTCCATTATCTTAGAAAGTACGTTGAGGGTTGTTATGGGACGCCTGTGGAGTGGGTCCTTGGGGTCCAGGGAGGGTTTCTTCAGGATGGGTTGGATTATACCCTCTTTCAACTGTGTGGGCACTTTGCCCTCCAGAAAAGACTGGTTGATAAACTGCGTGATGGGAGGAGCCAGGATGTCGGCGCATTCCTTCAGCAGTTTTGTGGGGATAATGTCATTTGGCGCTGTGCCATTATGCAGAGTACAAATGACATTCTTAGTGGTCTCGATGGAGATGGGTTTCAGGGTAAACTTACCTGATAAAGGAGAATTACTATGGGTGCTGTGTGAGAGGCTGCGGGGGGGGCTGGGGGGAGAATTGTTTTGCTGAATGCTTTCACGGATTGCCTTGATTTTATTAATGAAGTAATCCGATAGTTCATTGCAAAATTCTTGTGTATCCGAGCTGGGGGCTTTGACGCATTCTGGTTCCATGGTCTTGGTGACCATCTTGAAGAGTTCGCGGGGGCGGTTAATGGCACCGTTGATAGCCTCCGAAAAATAATTTTTCTTGGCTTGGAAAATTCCTTTGTGGTATTTTCTTGTCGCCGCCTTGTAGATGGATAGGTTTAGCTCTGAAGAACATCTTTTCCAGGCAGATTCAGCCCTTCTGCGTTCTTGCTTCAGTAACGACAGCTGGTTGTTAAACCAGCTGCGGTTGTTTTTCCGGATGCGGGTACTTCGTTTCGGCGCTACCAAGTCAGCTGACTGTAGCATGGCCGAGTTAATGGCTTCTAGTGTTTCAACGGCCGTTAGATGCGGCTGAGTTGTTTCTATTTTTTCCCTTAAAGTAGTTTTGAAGAGTTCCGAGTGGAGCTTCTTCTGGCATCTAGTCCAGTGTATTGTCACTGGATTTGATGTTTTTGTTGCAGGGGGGATGGTGGAAATACTGAATATAATTGCATGGTGATCTGTCCATGGCAATTTTTCATTTTCCCAAATTTTTATTTCCAGAGCTTGTCTGAAAATAAGATCAAGTGTGTGACCTGAAGTATGTGTGGGCCCACATACTAATTGCTGCAATCCTAATCCTTCCAGGTGGTCAATACAGGCGTCAGCAATGAGGTCTTGTGAGGAGTTGGCCCAGAGATTAAAATCCCCGAGCAGCAAAAGATGTTTGCTGATGAGGGTATAAGTGGAGAAAAAATCCGTCCATGATGATAGCAGCTGCGATTTTGGGCCGGGCGGCCTATAGCAGAGCAGAATGTGGACGGTCTCCTTTGAACTTGCTTGCAGTTGCAGAGTAAGGGTTTCCATGAATGGAAGAGGGTTTTGGCGGACTGGTTTGGTGATCGTAAGCTGAGTCTTGTGGATCACCGCCAGGCCTCCTCCTCTTTGCCCTATTCTGTTTTCCGTGATAATACGGTAGTTTTCTGGCACCAATTCTCCTAGAATGGTGTTACAGTCAGCTGTGAGCCAGCTCTCTGTAATAAAGAGGCAGTCTAGATCCTTTTGTTGAATGAAGTCGCGGATTTCTAGTCGGTGTTTTACTGCCGATCTTGTGTTGATCAGAGCACACGATATGTGCTTGAGCTGGGGTAAATGGCTGAGATGTCTGACCGTCGATCTGTGATTGATTCTCAATAGTCGCTCAGTTCTTAGGGCTTTTTTGGTGATGGCTGGCAGTATTGCGGCGCATTGCCTCAAACTCCAAATGGTATCGGCAGAATATTGCCGACATGCCATGATCGCCAATACACCGGGGGGGGGTTTGGGGCAGTGGGGAGAGGAATTAGCTGACTCCTCTCTCCTGGCTTGGTCCAGAGGAAGGCAAAAAACCCTATCAGAGCTCGGCCAATATGCTCCGGCAGGGAAAAAATTCCTCCCTGACCCCTGTAAGAGGCGATCGGTTAACCCCTGGATCAAGCTTCTGTGTTTAGGGACGACGGGGGGGGGGGGCCTAGGGCTGAGAGGGAGAGCTTGTTGCTAGTCTGGTGGCTGCCTGCTCAGGGATGAGGGCTGACAGGGGGTTTCTCTAACTCATCTGGGGCTGAAAGGGAGAATGGTGAGTACCAGGGCCGGGTGACTGCCCTTCAGGGATGGGGGGGAGGTTTCCTGGGAGCTGGGTGAGGACACTAAGGCGTAGGGAGCGGCGTGCCGTTAGGCCGCAAGTGAAGCCGCGGTCTTTCCTAGACCGCGGCCCCGCGATTCAGGCCGGCCTGGCGCGGTGCACCCGAAAGAGCACCAGAACAGCGGTAATTTCCGCAAGGTGGTGGCGGGAGGTGGCGGGAGGGGGCCCTTGTGGAGGATGGAGGTGGGGGGGACAAGGAAAGGAGCAAAAGAGGATCTGTGTTGCTGCGGTTTTGTCCTGAAAAGGACAGCCGTCAGCAGCTTTGGTGGCTCTTACCTGTGGAGAGCCAGGGAGAGCGGAGGAGCAGAGAGATCAGGGGCGTAGGACTTTCCAGGGCTGGGAGAGTGAACTGACCTGGTCGGGCAGGGAGGGACTCTGCCTGTCTGCCTTCTAAGCCTACCTGGAGCTATAGCACACACGCTCCTGCTCCTAGGAGACGTGCGCCGTGAGAGCTCCTGTGCTAATCCACCTGCCTCACTAACTCTCGTGTGTGAATATATATTTTTTTTTTATTTACACCCGCGCACTATAGCTGAACGACGCCTACAGAGCAGTCACACTTTGCTGGGAGGCTGTCATGTGACGTACTCGTGCAGTCTACATGCCCCCTGTGGCACGCATTGTGATCGCTGCCTCCTTTGGACACAGCTGATCAGATTGGGTGAAGAGTCAATCATGGTGGCAGCGTGAGAGCAAAGCCGATAACCGGTAAATCTACACAGGAGACATCTATACTGATGATCAGAACACTCATCACCAGTGCTGCCTTGTCGGTACCGCCTATGAGTGTCCATCTGTGAAGGAGAAAAATTACTTATTTACAACATTTTGGCATACTTTTTTTTTTTTTGGTCTTTATTTTTTGCTACACGAAAGAAAAAAAACCCAGCTGTGATTAAATATCGCTAAAAGAAAGCGATTTATCAATTGTGTTTTTAAATTTAATGAATACAGTGTTGCATGACCAATGTCAAGGCCGATCCTAGGCAGGGTGCTTTGCACCCAGGTGCCTGCAGAGGTGGGGGCGCCGAACATCTAACAGAAGCCCTCTGTGTCATCACAGAGGCCCCCCTTCAGGTCCCAATAAAGTACTCTGCTTCTCTTCCTGTATTTTGTTTGTTGTGAAGAGATCATGTAAGGATCCCAGGGTAATGAAGACTGTGTGGGGGAGCATCTCTGTGGTTGAGTCATCGCCATTGAAACATTTGTAAAGGGGAGGAGTTGGTAAAATGACGCCCATGTGGGGGCGCCAGCAATATTTCTGCACCCAGGCGCCTGTGACCCTAGGATCGGCCCTGACCAATGTCATTCAATGTGCGACAGTGCTGAACATTGGCCTGGGCAGGAAAGGGGTGAAGGTGCCCAGAAGGCAAATGGTTAAAATCTTGACTCTGCATACGTTTTTCTGATGGCGTTCGCCTCCTTCTGGATGTACGTTCTAAATCCGCTTTTTATGTTTTATTTCAGAACCTGGTCACAGTTCATCCCTGGAAAAGTGGAGTTCTTCTCAAGCGAGGGCTCGGACACATCAATACCAATTCCTGTTGTAGCGCTCCAAGGTGTAGACGACTCCTACCCACCCCAAAAGAAATCCTTCATGATGTTGAAGTATATGCACGATCACTATCTGGATCAGTACGAGTGGTTCATGAGGGCGGATGACGACGTCTATATCAAAGCAGACCGCCTGGAAAGTTTCCTGCGCAACCTTAACAGCAGCGAGCCTTTGTTCTTGGGGCAGACCGGCCTGGGCACAACGGAGGAGATGGGCAAACTGGCCTTGGAGCCGGGAGAAAACTTTTGCATGGGTGGCCCCGGAGTGATTATGAGCAGAGAGGTCCTGCGGAGGATGGTTCCACACATTGGGGAGTGTCTCCGATCCATGTACACCACCCACGAGGATGTTGAAATTGGCAGATGTGTTCGGAGGTTTGCCGGAGTGCAGTGCGTCTGGTCTTATGAGGTAAGTGATGATGATGGATGTTTATAAAAACATGCAAGGTTTGGTTGCTTTAGTGCTGTGCAGGCTCTGACTGCAGAGTATCTAAAATTTGAAACGCAAATGTGATCATGTGATCAGCACAGGGCCAATTGGTGCTGTCAAGACAGAGGGTCAGGGATCCCACAGCTTCACAGGACAGTCAGTAGAATTAAAAACTCCTCCTTTTACAAAGCTTTAACCAGACACTGATAGTCACAAGACTGCTATATACTGCTGATGAGAAAAAGGTATTTAGCAGTTTATTGTTACTAAAATGATTACATTTCCATGTTCTGTGTACTGCGGGAGACCGGATATAGTGACTGCAGGCTCCGGGGTTTAGTAACACTTGAAAGTGGCGTTCCATCCTGTGATGATAGATAGATAGATAGATAGATAGATAGATAGATAGATAGATATCTCTATCTATTTTGATTTTCAGCACATCCCCCCCATCATATGTGCCGATGTGCCCATCACCTGTCAATCGGTGCCCCCTCAAAAAATCTCAGTGCCCATCAGTTATACAGTGTCACCTTGGTGCCGCCTCATCAGCGCCCGTGCAGTGAAGGAGAAAACAAATTTTTTTTTTTTTTTTGGGCAAAAAAAAAAAAACAGGGGTGATCAATTACCACCAAAAGAAAGCTCTATTTGTGGGAAGAAAATTATAAAAATTTAGTTTGGGTACAGTGTTGTATGACCGCGCAATTGTCATTCGAAGTACGACAACGCTGAACATTTTTCTGGGCAGGAAGGGAGTGAAAGTGCCCGGTATTCAAGTAGTTCAAGCTATAAATGCTAAATAAATGGCTAGCTTACAGTCCTGTTTTCACTTTGCTTTTGCTTCTAAAATGATACCCCTTGTAGCTTTTAGTGATGCTTCAAAGCCTCCATAGAAGTTTGTGGCATAGCTCACTTGAAGCTCTAAGCCAGAGGTTGACAAATTTGCTTGGAATATAGGAGCCAGCTAAAAAAAGTTAGGAGCCAGAAAAAACACATTAGAACTACTGTTTTACTTGTAATGCCAACGGCCACCACCAGATGGTGCCAGGTCACAGAAGGAAGCTTGGGCCTTCACACAGGATCCTGTGCCTCCGTGCACCCCTACCTCCCCCGCCACGCGATCGCCGGTAATTGAGGCCGCGGTCACAATTTCTTGTCGCAATTGCGACCGGGCGCCCGGATTTCGTCGTGCCCTGCTCAAAGAAATATGTAAACTGGACTGTAGGCTAACCATTTTGCTTTGACAGGTACTGAGTGCCACCTTCTCCTTGGGCCGCCTAGGCAACTCGAGTAGACTATCTCCTATGTTTTTTGTCACTGGGGTATACTCTGCAGATCTGCCACTGACCTGTTTAGCGAATATCGGAATGTACACCCCGAGCTCTTGCAATGGCGCAGATGTCAGATGAAAGCCCAAGGCGGTGACACAGATTTTCTCTGACGGTTAGAAATGCAGAAAATAACATTTTGAAGTGTGACTGTTTTCATCATCGCCTACCTAAGATTTGTTCCATTGCGTTTGAACCTTTGTGATTAGTGTGGCAGTTTTGTGTAATGGGGTTGGGTGTAACCTTTAACGTTTACCCAGAAGAAAGGCTGTGATGTCAGTATGGATTGTGAAAGTGGGTACTTACTGCCGTTTAATCACTTAGAAAAATAAAAATCGCTCATTACAAGTGCTTGGAGGTCACCGGAAGGTTTAATCTCTCAAAGCCTCTTCTCTTTTTTCTCCTTTTTTTTTTTTTTTTTCTCTTTTTTTGTATTTTTATTTGCGTATTCAAATACTATTGCATTGGGTCAGCGGCTCTGGTTAGGCGCTCACCTGTGTGCACTTAGACACTGATATCTTGTGACATTGTTTCCAGTCCAGTCTGCAGGAAATGAATAAGATATGAAGATGGATCATCCTTTCCACTGAGAACCAGCAAATCCTCTCATAAGGATAAAGAGACTTACTGCTGTAGGCAGCTAATTAGAGAGCTGTGTGCGGCCTCCAGGCTGAGGGCAATGCTCGCTAGTTACGTGTTACACCACTATGGCTCAGCGAGAAAAAAAATGCAAGTTTGGCTTCTGTGGAGATGGCCAGCTGGCCTTTTAGGTAGGACAGTAGAGACTCTCCATCTCTGCTGTGTATAAAAAAAATAGTTTTTTTTTTTTTTTTAAATTTAGATACACTATATTGTCAAAAGTATTGGGATGCACTGAAAATAATTTAGGCTCTCATTTGTTTCAGACCTAAATGTAAAAGGATGTGATCAGATTGGCGGCCATTACCGCTGACTGCCCAGAGACCTAAGTGGATCCAAAAACTAAAGGACCTCTTCCCACTCCCCCAGTGGGAGCCAATGGTGCTGGCTGCCGTCTCAGCCAGTGAGAGAGTCCCGGACAGCCGAGCTTTTTGTGTAACATCGCTAGATGGAGATGGGCTGGGTTAAAGCGGGATTCCACCCGGGATAACAGTGTAGCTGCTGACTTTGAATAAGGACACTTACCTGTCCTACTTGCCCGCGCTGATGGCCCCCCCCCCGATGCCAATCCTCGATCCTGGGCTCCAGGCGCCGCCATCCACAGTAAGGGAAACGGGCAGTGAAGCCGTGCCTCTTCACTGCCCGTTTCCTACTGCGCATGTGCGAGCAGCGCCGCGCTATGTGAATGGTCTGGCTGCTTTCTGGGATACAGTTCCCAGAATGCAGTGCGCCCCATTCACAAGAATACACCGAGTGTAGGAGGAGGAAGAGCATACACCACGGAAGATAAGGGGCAGATTTGGGACTTCTGCATAGCAACAGCTATTCAGGGTAATTTTTTTTTTTTTTGATTTTTGGAATAATTTTTTTTTTTCCATGGTGGAACTCTGCTTTAAAGAGAAAGTAAACCCTCTAAAGCATTTATTAAAAAACATAACCCTGCAAGAGGCTTAATGAGCTAGTATGCATAGCATACTGGCTTATTATGAATTGCTTACCTGAGATCGAATCGGCTCTCGTTCCTCACCTACGCCACTGATACCCAAGTTACTTCTGGGTATCGCGGCTCCGGCGCTGTGATTGGCCGGAGCCGCAATGATGTCACTTATGATCGCCTTCACTGCACGCTCACCGTAGACTACCTGAGATCGAAGCGACTCTCGTTCCTCCCCTACGCCACTGATACCCAAGTTACTTCTGGGTATCGCGGCTCCGGCGCTGTGATTGGCCGGAGCCGCAATGATGTCACTTATGATCGCCCTCACTGCACGCTCACCGTAGACTACCTGAGATCGAAGCGACTCTCGTTCCTCACCTACGCCACTGATACCCAAGTTACTTCTGGGTATCGCGGCTCCGGCGCTGTGATTGGCCGGAGCCACAACGACGTCACTTATGATCGCCCTCACTAACTGCACGCTCACCGTAGACACCTGTGCAGTCTTTTCTGCAAATATATCCTAAACTGTGTAGGTTTAGGAGATATTTGTTGCACCTACAGGTAAGCCTCAATCTAGGCTTACCTGTAGGTTTAAAGTGGTCTGTATGGATTTACAACCCCTTTAAGGTTGTTGTAAACCTGAAAAAACAAACCCTGTAAGACAAAAAGACATAATGAGCTAGTATGCATCTTAAATCATTGTCTATACCAGTAAGAAGCCTTGCCGCCCTTATAGCTGAGGGACCTGCTGGTGGCACATTCTGACCCAACGCATGGCCAGCACAGGCGCATTTTATATTTGAGAAGAACAAACATTGCAGACCAACTGTGAATGGGAGGTTCGGCATTTTATTTGTACATAATGGTCTCTATATGGCGTTTGCATCCTTCATCTCCCGGGTAATCGGGGTTGCCAGGTGTGTTCTGGAACAATTCTGTGTTTTCAGTCGAATGATTGGCTCCTATACAAAGGATCAATGCCTTGTTATCCTTTGTGTTAAAGGTAATGGTAGAGCCCATCTAGACGTTAACGATGTATAATGAAAACTCTCTCGGGTGTTTATTAGCTGTCGGTAGAATCTGACCAGTTGGACTTTCCTCCTCCTTGGCTATTTTCTGCCTCGTTGCTCTCGCTCATTAACCCCGCTGATGCTGATTCTTCTTCCTCTGCCTGTACTGAATGGCTTTCTGACCACGTGGCACATTTCCCCGGCATGGAAGGGGATAAGGAGCACGATGGATTAAACGTCAGTTTCTATAAGGTCAGCAAAGGCTAATCTCTCACCGCTCTGCTGGGAAAGGGGCACTAATGTTTTTCCTCTCGGGAATGTCTGCTAAGAGATTTCAGTGCTCTGGAAAAAAACTTAACGAAGTTACGCATGAATGATTACTAGTATATCCAGCCGAACGGTAAAATCTCTACATCTAGACATCCACGGTCTAACCTTAACCTATCTAACCCTGCAAAGAAGAAATCTATAGATGGAACACCCGCACCATATGACGACCCCCTTCTGACTCTCCTAACTGTGCCCATTGCCTACCTCACTGTGCCAATCTCCATACCTTATCCCTGTATTCAGTCAGACTTCGGGCGTCCATTGTTCAAAAGCACGCCTCGTCCTGTTCCGTGATTGGCGGAACACTGTTTCCCAGCAGAGCCTGTGTTCAGCCTATTACGGACGTCCTCTCGTCTGCGGCCTCGGATGAGAGGACGTCCGTGATAGGCTGAACACAGGCTCTGCTGGGAAACAATGTTCAACCTATCACAGAACGGGACGAGGAGGAGGTGTGCTTTTGAACAATGGACGCCCGAAATCTGACTCTGCGTATAAAAGGTTGTCTAATATGCCGGAAAATACAGTAGCTTTTTCTGAAGCCAATACTTTCTCCGGTGGCAGAAGCTCTGCAGCCGACAACGGTTGCAAAATAAATGGGGAGCGACGTCACCTATAGACTTACTATGGGGCTTCCGTTGTCGGCTGTGTCCTCTGCAACCGCCTCTACAGTGAAGCTGACAGCTCAGCATCGGGTCGGCTTCAGAAAAGTTATGTATAGCGACTTCTTCCATACAGGACTAGATAGGTTAGTGTTAGATCGTGTGTGTGTTCTACTGCACCTCTCCTTTTTAAGAGCTGGTTTACACCAGATGCGGCAGGACTGCATTGGGCGCTATTCCATGGCGTCATTTTTTTTCTTTCCAACCACAAATGGCTTTATTTTGGTAGTTCAGCACCACTGCAGGTTTTTTCTTTTTGTTCTATAATCAAAAAGCCTAACCCTTTATTTTTTTACCTATCCAATAAATACAGGGATATGCATATAGCTGACCTCCAGCTGTTGCAGAACTACAAGTCCCATGAGGCATAGCAAGACTGACAGCCACAAGCATGACACCCAGAGGCATGATGGGACTTGTAGTTTTGCAACATCTGGAGGTCCACTAATTGCATATCCCTGCAATAAACTAAATCTAAACTTCATCAATTTAGGCCAACATGTATTCTGCTACATATTTTTGGTAAAAATCCCTATAAGCGTATATTGCCTGGCTTAAAGGTTAGTGCCTACAAACAGCAGGGGGAAAAAATTGCCTCTCAGCGGGGGGGGGGATCAGGAAGGAATCGGATTTTCCCTGGATCTAGGGCAAGCAAAGGGGTTAACTATTTCTAACCTGTGTTTGTGTACTGAGGTGCTTCTACTAACGGAAGTTATGGGTTTTATTCCATGCTTTATGGGGAAAATTCATTACTAGGCAGCGCTCTGTCCTGTGTCTTCCTGGCGATTGGTTGGGTCCTGTGGACATCCACTGGCCAGTGTAATAAAAAAAAATCTCTTGACTTGTGCAGAAGCTCGACTGCGTCACTTCCAGTGCGGCCCCGTCTTCGAACGGCCCTTAATTGCGCGGGAGCTATTGGCGATTCGACAAATTATGGGCTCAGCGGGTGGAGAGATGCTTAGAACATCGGTACCAGTGTAATAAAAAAAGAAATAAAAATCTCTCGACTTCATTCTAAGCATCTCTCCACCTGCCCGCATCCATAATTTTTGTTGACGTGTAGATGGCTCGATTAAGGGCAACAAAGTCGTGCATGCGCGGTAAAGCCCCGCAAACACCTGTTTGATGGGGCTGCACTGGAAGTGATGTATCGCGCTTCTGCATAAGTCGAGAGATTTTTTTTTTTTTTTTTATGCATTGGCACCCGCTGATGGGCATCAGCTCCATAGAATCGCAGCATAGCCGGGTCATTGGCGGGCTCCTACCCAGAAGTAGTGGATCGGGTATGTAATGCATGATGTGGCCTTTTATATGTAAGGTGTTTGTTTTTTTGTTTTTTATGGTCAGCAAATTTTTTTAATTTTTTCTTCCTTCCTGAAGTTTTAGACGCTAGCCTACAATTTTCCTTTCTTGCATTCAAAGGTGAAAGCAATAATCCAATTGGTTGCATCCAGTGTCAAGTCCTTATTTTGTTACAGAAATGTGTACATTTTAGGTTGGACACTAATCCTCGTCTCTGACCTCTTGCATTACTCATATAGGAAGCAGTACATTTCCTCCACTGCTTTCAATCACTGCTTCTTTTCACTAGAAGTCTATTGCAGCATTTCCTATATGTGGCTCGAGTCACTCCGTGCTTGCTGTGTGCGTGACCTCTGGGGGTCACAAGTTGATTGAAGGAACTAGAGCCAGCTTAGTGGCAGTGTGACATCACCCGAGGAAGCGTCTTGTCCGCACTCACTTCCCCAAATCTTCAGATTAGGCAGACCCCCGGTGTGGCAGAAGGGACCTGTCTTGTGTCCATCTGTAGAAGCCGAAGAAGAGAAAATACTGGCCACATATTGTCAGGAAGGTGGAGATTATCATCTTAACACTCTGGAGAGTAAAAGCCTTTAAGTATGTGTACAGGGGGCCCTGCCAGTGTCTGCTGATTAAAGGTTCTGGAGTTTGGAGGCTTTAAAGATAAGCAGTGCTGGGAAACTTCTGCACAGCCTGAGGATTGCCGTTAACCCTTGCTGCAAAAAAGCTGTTTTTAGAAGTGACTAAATGCTGTCTGAGCGCCAAGGAATCGCTCGTCCAGGGAGGGCATTATAATTGTATGTGCCACAAATATCCTGACCAGATCCAACATGGCTAACACCATGCGGGTTTGTTGGAGAGGTTGGTTTTTTGATTAGTCTGCAGAATTAAAGATTGGCCAACTTTTTTAAAGGCTTGGTTCATCTTTGGGCAAAAGTTTTCGCAAACATTTTTTTTTTTTTTATTAAAGTTCTCACAAAGCATTGCCCTTGCCATCAATGGATTACGGGTGCAATGCCAGCCTCCTGTAAACTTTCCTCGGCTTCCCGTACCTCCTGTATGTTCTTTCTATACGAGAGCCAGAGGAAGATTTAATTGATTATGATTGTACGCTGATTACCGCACTCGTTCGTTAAGACCAAGTCCCTCTGGTGCTGCAGCAGAATAGGCTTAAAGGGGCTGTAAACCCTCAAGGTTTTTTACCTTAAAGCGGTGTTCCACAGAAAAAAGAAAAAATCAAGTCGGCAGCTATAAACACCGTAGCTGCTGACTTTTAATATATGAACACTTGCCTGTCCTGGGCGCCCGCGATGTCGGAGCCTGAAGCCTATCTGTCTCTCGGGTGGAGGCGCCGCCATCTTTGGTAAAGGAATCAAAGTGAAGCCTTGTGTCTTCACTTCCTGGTTCCCTACGGCACAATGCACAAGTCGCGCTGCGCGATCCCACTGGTCCCTACTGTCTTCTGGGACTTTTTTTTTCTCTTTTGACCTTTTTCTCTTGTGGCATGTTTTGGTGGGAGAAAATACATGTATCTGCTCCCCCCCCCCCCCATGAAAGGTGCCAAATGTGACACCAGATGGGAGGGGGGGCATTCAGAAAAGCATAAGTTTAATTTTTGTGTGGAACTCCACTTTTTAACCACTTAAGGACCGCCCCACGCCTATGTATGTCCACAACATGGGTCGTACAGGCACAAGGCCGTATATATATATATACGGCCTCGCCTTTGTGCTGTTCTGGGGTCAGATCGGGACCCCCTCCGCGGCATGCGGTGGTCCCCCTGGCTCTGGGAGCGATCGCCAGCGGGCGGGCGGATGTCCGTTTTTGCGCCCCCCCCCCCCCCCCCCGCGATTGCTCCCAGCCAATGGGAGCGCTCCCCCTTCGTGTCAGTTCCTTGACGGCTTGGTGACAATTTAGATCTGCGCTAGAGCCGTCATTCGGCTGTAGCGCGGATCTCAAGTAGTTAGTTTTGGCCAAAATGTTTTACTAAAATTTAGTTTATTTGATTTTTTTTATAACAAAAAGTAAAAAACGGCTCTATTTTAGTTTATAGCGCAAAAAATAAAAATCGCAGAGGCGATCAAATACCACCAAAAGAAAGCTCTTTGTGGGAAGAAAAGGACGCAAATTTTGTTTAAGAGCCACGTCGCACGACCGTGCAATTGTCTGTTAAAGTGACGCAGCGCCGAATTGTAAAAACACCTTGGGTCATTTAGCAGCATATGTGTCCGGGTCTTAAGTGGTTAAGGCACTCTGCCTTTATGGTCAAAACCCTGTAGTGCAGCAAAGCCTCCCTTTACGTGCTTTAACTTGGATCGTTCCATCGACTGGGACGAGCACACCTGTTGTCGCGGGTCCTCATACAATAGATTGATGGCAGCGCAGCCATTGGCGAGAGAATCGGCCACCTAGTTTTGACAGGTACCTGCTCCCTTCCAGTCGGCTCTCCATGGCAACCTAAGTGAATGTGCGGTCCGCTTGCTGCCTTCTAGGCCATGTCGCAGAAATCTGGGGGACCATTCCGATACAGCACGTGCAGTGAAGCTGCAAGCGGCACAGCTGTGTGCCCAGTTGGTATGCCAGGGACCAAAGCCTGGTGAGGACGGCATTGGATCCTGACACGGGTGATATTATTTATTTTTTTTTGCTACAATTTTTGTAGCCGCCAATTTCAATTTTTTTTTTAAATTAGTAAAGGGCCGGTTTAAGGTGCCTCCTAAAATTACCCGTTCTCGTGTTTTTGAGATTTGTTGACGTTCGTATTTTTATTTATTTTTTCTTCATTTGTACATTTGGTACTCTACTCTAAAGAAAACATTTTGACTTCTGTCCTGAAGGAGTGATTGAAAAGTCCGGCACAGAGTGAAGAGCTTCATGTATTGGTGTCTCGGGGATTAGATGTGGAGGAAAAGGCAAAATGTGAATTCCAAACCTACCAACTGAGCAGCGGCTTGTTTACTTTACTGGCCTGCAGAGGGTATATCTTACAGACCGAGCCTTGTTAGGATTCTGGATGGCACAAGGCCTGTTTGTAACAACTCTTCACCTAGGCTCCAACACCGCTCTCTATAATTAGTACGGGACACTTTCCTCTGCATGCACGCTGCTGGAGAAGCAAAGGTATGCGCGCCGCTGATTACACCCGTTCGGTGGGTATACTGTCCTAGTGAGCAGAAAGATCTGTAGTCTCCGTGACTATCAAGGAGAAATGCTGTATACAAGGCTGTATTCACTCCATTAAAATGGGAGGAACAGACGTAGTTTTGTGCTCCGCTCTGTCTCTCTCTGGTTTTGCCCATCTGTTGTCTTCTCCTAAAAAGACATTAAGTATTCTAATGCAGCCTTACTCAACCTTTTCAACACAGAGGAACCCTTCAAAGAAAGTTCCAGTCTCGGGGAACCCCTGCTAAAAACGGTTATCTACTCGAGATACTTTAGTAGTGTGGTGGTCGGTGTTCCTTGCGCATGTGGTCATTGGGAAGAATTGCCTCTCACAGATCAATGGGAACTTATTTGAGGCAGAAATTGGCCGTTGCTCAAGGAACCTTTGGAAGAACCGAGGTTGAGAAACCCTGCATTGGTCCTGGGAAGAATGGGCCTTAAAGAGGTTGTAAAGGTTCATGGTTTCTTCACCTTGATGCATCCTATGCATTAAAGTGAGAAAAAACACCTCGCTGTCATGAGCCTGTACACCTGCTGTGTGTGTCCCCCGGCGTCCTCTCTCCAAGGAGTCTGGCTATTGATTGGATAGATTGATGGCAGTACAGCCGTTGGCTCCCACTGCTGTCGATCGCATCCATTGACATGGCAGCCAGGGGCAGGACCGAGTCGTACACTTGGCGTCTATTGATGCCAACTGTTTGACACAGGAGCACGCCTACAAGCTAACCCCCCCTCAAAGAGCTTCCCAGAGAGGGTTAGCTTAGCGGGGAGGAGCTCCGCAGAAAGGGAAAAAAGATTAAGTCAGCAGCTATAAACACTAGCTGCTGACTTTTAATATATGGACACTTGCCTGTCCTGGGCACCTACGATGCCGGCACCTGAAGCCGGTCGGTCTCTCGGGTGAAGGCATCACCATCTTTAGTAAGGGAATCGGGAAGTGAAGCCTTGCGGCTTCGCTTCCCGGTTCCTTACAGTACAATGCACGAGTCTCGCTGCGCGATCCACTGGTCCCTGCTGTCTTCTGGGACCTGTCTCTCTCATAACAGCAGGATCGGGGCCACTATGTGCAAAACAAACTGCACAGTAAAGGAAAGTATGACATGGTGCTTTGTTTAAGAAGAAAAAAGCATCATGTCATATTTCCCTCCCGTGCAGCTCATTTTGGACAGAGTGGCCCCCGAACTGCTTTTTCTAGGGTCCCTCGGTGGCTTTCTCTGCTTCTCCACACCTTTTTAATGTGAGCTTGCATGGGGTGGAGCCCCTGCCGGCACGCTCACGTCATAGTCAGCGGCTATTGCCGCTCACTGTATCACTCAGGCCCCGGCGCGCCTCGTCATTGGATGTGATTGACAGCAGCGCGAGCCAATGGCTGCGCTGCTTTCAATCCATCCACTCTACCCACCCGGCCAGCGATGAAGAAAATTGCGGGACTTTTGAGGGCTCAGGTAAGTATAGGGGGGGGGGGGGGGCACGGTATTGTCAGAATTTTTTTACCTTCTTGCAACTCCTTTTTAAAGGTGGAAAAAGTTCTGACATGGTCTTTTTTATTTTTATTTTAACCAGTGGTGTGTAGACTTTATACCCAGTGAAGTGACTGGCCTCAGGTAAAGCCAATCGGATTGGTTGTTGACCTCTTCCCACCATTGACAAATATGCCCCCCAATGCGCCTATTATTATTATTATTATTATTATTATATATATTTTTTTTTTTTTATTATTCCATATGTTTTTAACTGTTTCAAACAGGGGTTGTAGTGTCCCTGAAATTTAGGGTTGTGTGATGTCACCATTTATAAAGTAAATGTCTCTTTCCCGTCTGCAGTCCTTAATTTGGCTCTTGGTTCACGTAACCTGCGTCTTTTTTCTGGCAAGTGTTTTCAGTCATTCTTGTTCTGCTGGATAATTACATCCAAACTTCTTCTGTCATCCCTTCTAGCATTTGTATCACTCCACTACCTAATCATTACTGGGATTCCTGCTGTTCTACAAGGATTGTAAAGATTAAAATAATTTAAACGAGCGTTAAAACGCATTCTGTAATCTGTTCCAAGCATTGCTCCAGATTTCATGTCCATTTAAACCCCGGCGTACTCGCACACACTTGTAGGCACGCTCTCTTCAGACTGCGCAAATGATTTCGGTCTTTTCACCACAGGAATCGGCAAAGACCGGGTCTAATCCATAGTTAATTAAAGCAGCATGAGTTATAAAGCCAACCCCCTTGGAGTGCAGCTGCGGAGATGGAGAGTTGTTCCATCTTCTGTTATCCCATGTAAATGTCTCTGCTGGCCGGTCTGCTTGGTCCTTTTCATGACGCCCAGATTCTCACGTTAACTACTTAAGGACCGCCGCATGGCGATATAAATCGACAGAATGGCACGGACTGGCGCATGGACGTATATATACGTCCTCTTTAAAAGCCCAGCTGTGGGTCATGAGCGCGGCGGCACGCTCTCAACCCAGTCCAAAGCTCTGTGGCCGCGGATCCGATTGTCGCGGGTTTCACACAATCGGTCACAGGAGCTGAAGAACAGGGAGAGGCGAGTGTAAAAACACACCTTCCCCGTTCTTCTCTGTGGCTGTGTCAGTGATCGTCTGTTCCCTGATATAGGGAATGGCTATTAGTGACTTCACACGTTCAACCCCGCCCCCCTACAGTTAGAAACACACATGGGGTCACGCTTAACCCTTACAGTGCCCGCTAGTTGTCATTTTCACAGTAGTCGGTGCATTTTTATAGCACTTTTCTCTGTGAAAATGACACTGGTCCCAAAAATGTGTTGTGTTCGATGTGTCCGCCATAATGTCGCAGTACCGGAAAAAATCACTGATCGCCGCCATTGGTAGTAAAAAAATTAATAAAAATGCCAAAACTATCCCCTATTTTGTAAACGCTGTAACTTTTGCTCAAACCGATCGATAAATGCTTATCGATTGCTTATTAATGTGTAGAAGAATACGTATCGGCCTAAACCTGAGGGTAAAACATTTTTTTTTATATATTTTTTTGGAGATTTTTTTTGCTATAATTTTCAAAATTGGTGCTCTATTTTTGTTTATATCGCTAAAATAAAAACCGCAGAAGTGATCAAAAAACATCAAAAGAAAGCTCTATTGGGGGGGGGGATGTCGCTTTTGTTTGGGAGCCACGTCGCACGACCGCGCAATTGTCAGTTAAAGCGACGCAGTGCCGAATCGCAAAAAGGGGCCAGGTCCTTAAAGGGGTAATTCCCCCAAAAACCTTTTTTTAACATTGAGGCTCGTTATGTCAAGGGGAATCGGGTGTTTTTTTATTAGAAACGAAGCAGTACTTACCGTTTTACAGATGCATCGTCTCCGTCGCTTCCTGGTATGATCGTCTGGTCTGGGCGTGCCTATTTGATTGACAGGCTTCCGACAGTCGCATACATCGCGTCACGAGTAGCCGAAAGAAGCCGAGCGATGGTGCGGCTCTATACTGCGCCTGCGCACCGTCGTTCGGCTACTTTCGGAAAATCGTGACGCGATGTATCCGACCTCGGAAGCCTCGGAGACCATACCCGGAAGCGTCGGAGACTATGCATCTGTAAAACGGTAAGTACGGCTTCATTTCTAAAAAAAAAACACCCGATTCCCCTTGACAAAACGAGCCTCAATCAATGTTAAAAAAAAGGTTTTTGGGGGAACTACCCCTTTAACATGCATATTGGTCCGGGTCTTAAGTGGTTAAAGCCAGGATGTTGGATTGGGATGTTCTGTAGAAGGGGTGCATGTGACATGTGCTGTCCATGTGTGTAAAGCGGGGTCAGGCGCGGGTCAGAGAAATGCGAAGTGCGATCATGTCTGGGTCCCATACGCATAAATATATTCACTGCCATAATGGATGAATAATAATGGCAATGATGCTCATAAACGGTAAAAAGTACATTGCATTCTGAATTAAGCCATCGTTGCCATGTGACTTCCATTGTTACCTAATCATGTGACTTCCTAAGTGTATTTTGTGTCGCTCTTTGACCTCTTAACTGTTTTTTGTTCCATGTGGCCTATAAAGCAGATGGTAGCCACACCAATGGACAAGCTGCCAACAAGACTTTGCATAGCAATCCCTTTGATCTTCTAAATTTTTCATTTTGTGTTTGATTTCTTCCCCTACCTGTGACCTCTTGGCAATGCATAATGGCCCATGACAAGTTCTGACTTTTGTTCAATTCCTTAACCCCTTTGCTGCCAGGTCTGTACAATGGACAGTGGGGGGAGGGAGGATTCGCACGCATTCCAGTGGCTGCAGCCAACCTCCTGAATGCAATCAGATGGCTGCGCTGCTGCCCGATTGCCCCCACACACCCCCTGGTACTGGCGCCCCTGCCATGTATTCCGTGCTCCACTTTTGCAGGCCCCGGACTTCACATGGTGGGTGGCAGTGTTTGGAGAACGGCAGACACTCGTCTGCTTTCCTCCTTCTTGCTTTGACCCAGAAAGTGACTGTGTGTGTGTGTGATGTCACTTCTGGGTCACCCTGTCACTTTCCCAGGCAAGCATAGCCAGGAAGGGGAGGATTGCAATCTGCATTGTAATACATTGAGAAGACCCTGCATGTCTCATTAAAGGGGTTGTATAGGAAACTTTTTTTTTTCATAATAAACATTCCTCTTTTCACTTCCTCCATTGGTTTTTGCTCAGAAGTTGCTCCATTTCTTCTCTGTTCTGTTCACTTCCTGCTTGTCTGTTACTCACCACCGTGAAGGGAGGCTTTACTGCGGTGGTCAGTTACGTGCTCGCCCCCTCCTGGGAACTACATCTGTGTGACAGGACGCTCCCTACGTGTTAGACTTCAAGGAGGTGTGAATTACTGGGCGTGCCGCAATGCATACTGGGAAATATAGTTCTTACATGAACGAGCGCCGCAAACCAGGAAGTGAATGAGAGAACAGAAACTAGAACGTCGTTTTTTAACAGAATCATTACACTATTCTGTCTGCCTTGCAGACAATAATTTTAGGCAAATTTTCTAAGGCGAACCTGTTGCCTAAACATATCACACAGAGCAGTGATCATCAACTCCTGTCCTCGGGGCCCACTAAGGCCCCTTTCACACAGGGCGGATCAGTATTGATCCGCCTCCATATGTCCATAAGCTCAGCAGGGATCGCTCCGTTGATCCCCCGCTGAGCTGTCAGGGCGGTCTCCGCACACTGTGCAGGGACCGCCCTGTCTTTTTTCTTCGCTCCCCCCATATGTCTGTGTTCATCCGCTCTGCAGACAGAAGAAAAAATAGGATGTTCTTCCGTCTGCAAAATCGGATGTTTGTGGAGGCGGGCGATTATGGGTGTCAGAGGATGTTAATCCGCTTACACCCGCAATCACATAGGGACCAATGTATGTCCCTTTTTCATTCACAAACGGATGAAAAATCGGACATGCGGGGTCCGCATGTGAAAGGGGCCTAACAGGACAGGTTTGCAAGATAACTGAAATACATCACAGGTGATATCATTTGCTGCTCAGTGATTGTCGTATTCTAGTCTGCATCTCCCCAAGGTAATACATAAAACCTGGCCTGTTACTGGGCCCTGAGGACAGGATTGATGACATAAAGGACTTTTGGGGAGGAAGAAGTTGAGCATTTTTTTTACAAAAATGGTCACACTCAAGCACATCACCCCCCCCCCACAAACCTAAGGCAAGTGTTGGGACATCTATGTATGAAAACGTCGCTTTGATACACGTTGCTTATTACTGCGCATGCTGGTGGGGGGGAAGAGAAAAAAAAATTGTTTCCTAGAACTGTGTGCAGTAAGATTGAAACGTTTAAAAAATTGTAACTACAACCATTTTATTCTCTAGGGTGTCTGCTTTCAGGAAATGGTTGGTGTTCTGTAATCTTTAGGCCTAAAGTGTGTGTGTGTGTGTGTGTGTGTTTTTTATGGGTGCAAGAACTCTGGCAGTGAAGGGTTAAAGGGACTTAAAACCTTATCTTGGCTTAGATGTACTTTCTTTGGTTATCAGCAAAGTCTTCCTCAGAGTTCAAATACTGTATTTATTGGCATATAACACTCACTTTTTTTTACCCTGAAAATAGAGTGGTGCCTGTGTGTTATACGCAGGGGGGTGTGCAAAGGTTTTTTTTTTTTCCCCTGAAACTTCCCTCTTAAAGTTGGGGTACGTGTTGTACGCTGATAAATACGGTAGTTTGCAGATTCCAGACTAAAACTGGTCTTTTTAAGTAGTTCTATGAGATTTGAAAAGTGTGACATCACTGCCCTGCCTCCCAATCAGAGGACGCTTTACATTCAGGAGAAGATGCAAAGCAATCTTTGAATGGCGCTGAGCCGCTGACTTCTGGTGTTCAGTGGTGCAGGACAGCCGCTCGGCACGGGACCTGGAAGCTATCAGATCACTGGAGTAGCACCGTCTATTAGTGACTTCCCACCATTAGAGGTGTGGTGTATGCATAGTTCAGTGGGTACAAGCTCGACTGGTGTAACTAATGTATGGAAATTCCATACTTGAGATTCTTTAACTGATTGCCTCAGGTGATAGAAACCCTCTGCATGTTTTTGCATAATACTATTAATACCTTTGCAAACCACCTCTTTGCATAATGTTTTCACCTTTTGGTCCTGTACAGGAGTCTTGTCCAAATCTTACTTTCGGAAACAGACGGGTAGTTGTGTGACATGAGTTTTTTTTTTTGCATTTTAGGAGTGTTGAATCGGCTGGTTCACACCAGTGCAGTTTTGGGGTGGGGGGGGGTCTTGGGCAAGGAAGATCAGAACTTCCGCTTTTGGTTAAGTTACGCTTTAAGGTTTGCAATCATGGAAAGTTCAGAAGGCCGGTGTAGAGCTGCCATGGCTTGGTTTATTATGGATGGTTAGTTCCTCATCGACAAGATTAATACCGGTGTACGTTAATTATTATTTTTTTTTTTCTCTGCTGATCGTCTTTGGGCCATATTTTCAATAGTGTGTGTGTGTGTGTGTGTGTGTGTGTGTGTGTGTGTGTGTCTCTGATCGGTACAAGGTGGAGGGAGAGGTTGTGGGATCGTGGCTGGGAGTGTAGTGTTAGAATGCGGCCATTTGATTTACTGCATGCTGACTCAAATCTCGCAGACAAGTGTGGAACAAGGTGAGCTGTGAATAACGTGTCTTCACCTCCGCTCTCCAGGGATGCCGTTCCGGGCTTGGGAGGGAGCACCGGATTCACGTCCAACTTTTAATCTTCCCTCATTGTTCTGTATTGTAGAGCATTACATCACAACATAATACTTCCTTTTTATAAAACCAATTCTTTATATAAAGCACAACTTTAGAAATGTTTCCTTAATCTTCATAATGACCCCTTTGATGTTTTTGAGTTAATGTTTTGTCATTAAAGGGGTTGTAAAGGTTATTTTTAATATTTTTTTCCCCTAAATATCTTCCTTTACCTTAGTGCAGTCCTCCTTCACTTACCTCATCCTTCCATTTTTGCTTTTAAACCTTTCTTCTGAGAAATATGAAGTAAAAAAAAAGTTGACTACTGGTGTTCCTCCCAGTGGACTGCAGTATCTGCTTTAACCCTAGGACTTTATTCTGGATGCCCTTTCATTTGGATGCACGTTATATGTATGCACAGCACCTTTATCTTATAGCATTTTTTGGTTTATAACGGTTTGTTATATAATTTTTGCACATATTTCCCCACCCCTGGATATTGGGGTTGTCCATATATATATATTTATACGCACACTATTTTCATATGTACTGTGCCACACTTCTAGGCACAGTAGGAGTGCATTAGTTCAAGTGTCACTAAAGGAATTTTTTTTTAGCTAAATAGCTTCCTTTACCTTACTGCAGTACTGGTTTCATGTCCTTATTATTCATTTTTGCTTTGCAGTTGCTGTAATCCTGCTCTGTTCTCCACACTTCCTGCTTGTCTGTTTCCTTATAACCACCATACTGGGAGCTTTCTCACGATGGTCTGAGCTGTCATTACTGTGTGTCTAAAACTTCCCAGAACCAATCAGATTCATTTTAAAAACAAAACGCTGCCCTGGATTTGTTTGGTTTTGTTCTGTGTGTCTATTTCTACTTTGCAGAAACATGAAGCCAGTTCAAAAATGAAACTAACCTGCAGGCACATTATAGGATTGATTTTTATCTATTTTTAATAATTTTGAAAAGGAATCAGTTAACTTGTATGTCTCTATACCCTGTTAAACAGTCATTTCAGCAAAAAAATATTTTTCCTTTAGTGACCCTTTCACTATTTTGAAAGCAGCGCCATTCCCCTCCTTTTTTTTTTTTTTTTTAATATTTTTACTTTCTTCTGAGAAACCCTCACTTCCTCTTCTTCTGTCTGTAACTCCACACAGTAATGCGAGGCTTTCTCCCTGGTGTGGAGTGTCATGCTCGCCCCCTCCCTTGGACTACAGGAGAGTCAGGACGCCCACTAACGCACAGCTCCTTTCTCCATCTGCAATGTATAGAGCGTCCTGACTCTCCTGTAGTCCAAGGGAGGGGGCAAGCATGACACTCCACACCAAGGGGAAAGCCTTACATTACTGTGTGGAGTTAGACAGAACAGGAAGTGAGGATTTCTCAGAAGAAAAAAAAAATGTAAAAGCAAAATGGAAGGATGAGGTAAGTGAAGTACTGCACTAAGGTAAAGGAAGATATTTAGGGGTGTGTTTTTTATATATAAAAAAAGTTACCACCAGCAGAGGTAATAATAATAATAAAAAAAAAAACACTTTAATATAGATCACTATATACTAGAATATTTATAGCTGCCTACCCGTGGTTTAATTCCTAATTTTCTATCCACCTTTTCTGAGCTTGAAACCAAAGCTTCAGTATAACAGCCAGGAAAATACTCTTCTCAGAAGTCCTCAATGACGGCGCACCCCGTTCTCTTTATGGCAAGTGAACTTCAACCACTTGCCAAATGACGGCTACAGCGCAGTCGTCCAGTTCTGGAAGGGCATCTATCCTCCCAGAACTTTGCAAGCCCAGTGTGCTTTGTGATGGCTACGACCTGATCACAGATTGGGGTAAACGGACGATCACAGCGGCTCTTTACCACATGATCAGCTGTGTCCAATCACAGCTGATAATGATGTAAACCAGGACTCAACAAAATCCGGTCACAATTGCAAATAGTGACCTGGCGCCCGGTGAAGCTTAGGCCTGCAGAAGGCCGCAAAGCCGCGGCCTCAATTACTGGCTGGCGCGGGCCCGCAGCGATATCGCGTAATAGGGTAGGTGGGGCGCACGGAGACGCAGGATCGGATTGGTGTGTAGGGTTTTATTTTTCTCGCATAAGTATTGCGGCGCGTTTCCTTGCGTGCATTTGTGGCTGAGGATCTTGAATGTCACCCGATCCTTTACGGCTAACCAGTGGAGGGACCTCATGCATGAGGTTACAGCATTGCAGGACCACGCAATTGTCATTCAAAGTGTGACAGCGCTGACAATTGGCCTGGGCAGGAAGGGGGGGCGAAGGAACTCTGTAGTAGGCAAGTGGTTAAACCAGGATGAGCCCTGGCGGCAGAATGGGACAGGGGTGCACTAGCTGGCAGTTTTAGTTACACCTGCTCTCCTCCTGGTCCAGTCACTGCTAGGAGGACCTCGGCACTTGCCAGTCTCAGATGTAGGTGCAGAAACGGTTAAGCTGGTCTCCTCTAATAAGTCATTCAGCCCCCCCCCCCCCCCCCCCGTCTCCAGCTGTAAAAGGATATCACTCAGGATATGGTTTAAGAGAAGGGGGTGAATGAAGTCCTCCCCATGCATTTACAAAGCCCACATTGTTCAGACCCATTGCCAGGCCCCTGCCCAGCGCTTGCTGCAGCGCTCTCTCCGCGAGAGGATATTGAATTGAAGTTATCTTGTGATAAGTGATATATTACAGAAGCATTTTCTGCACAATGGCTCAGTCACAAAACAGAAAAACACCTTCCGCTCCCATTTACCTCCTCCAAAAAGGCACATTGTCATCTCCAGGGATGATTGAAAGGATCCTTTATTCAGGTTACCCCAATGTAAGGTATCTCTGGGATTATCGGAGGGGGTGGATTCTGCATGAAGGTGCCCCCCCCCCCCCATGCTGGATTAATCTCCATTGCCATCAACAATGTGAAATATTTTTAGTCTTGGCAAACTGATGCTTTTTTTTTGCGTCTGACAATTCCCAGTTGGTTGAGATGAACGCGGCTGTGCGTTCTCTGGAGACCGTTTGTTTCAGATTGATGAGGGAATAAGTGGTGATCAATGGCTTAATTCAATTCCCTGTGATTTGTGATTGCCCAGAGGAAGCGATCCCCAGTGACTAATAAAGAACCTTAACAGGCATGTTATTCCGAGTGCGATTCCCGCCACGCCGAACTGTCTGGAGGTGGCAGAATTTATTTTTACAGTCGTATTCTTTAATAATAAATGCAGGTGATTGAGGGGGTGTGTCTGGGCTGTACACCTCATCAGGGATGGATTTCAAGTAAATGCCCAATAATGGTTCCTTAAAGCGGACCATTCATTCATTTTCAACTTTCCATCTATTAAAGGGGTTGTAAAGGAAAAACCTTTTTTTTTCATAATAAGCATCCTTTACCTGCAGACATTCCTCTTTTCACTTCCTCATTGTTCGTTTTTGCTCAGAAGTTGCTCTATTTCTTCTCTGTTCTGTTCACTTCCTGCTTGTCTGATTGTTACTCACCACCGTGAAGGGAGGCTTTACTGCGGTGGTCAGTGACGTGCTCGCCCCCTCCTGGGAACTACATCTGTGCGGCAGAACGATCTTTACGTGTTAGACTTCAAGGAGGTGTGAATTGCTGGGAGTGCCGCAATGCATACTGGGAAATGTAGTTCTTGCATGAACGAGCGCCGCAAACCGGGAAGTAAATGAGAGAACAGACTAGAACGTCAGAGGGGATATAGATGAAGGAATTTAATGGGTATATTTACTCGTTTTTTAACAGAATCATTACACTATTCTGTCTACCTTGCAGACATTAATCAAACATTTTGCGCTCGCTCTCTCTCAAATAATTTGCAGGTTTTTTTTTTTTTTTTTTTAGTTATGCCAAATTGTGCTTGCTGTAAATTGTAAACCCTTTGTTTAAAGCTGAATTCCAGGGATGGATTTTAGGGCATTCGATAGGTGAGGGTGATGGATGGTATGGAGAGGCGTGGTGGGTGTTGCATGGTATGGTTAGGAGTTGGGTGGTGTAGGTGGATGGTATGGATAGGAGATGGGTGTTGGGTGCTGTAGACAGATGGTATGGAGAGGAGTGTTGGGTGGTGTAGGTGGATGGTATGGAGAGGAGATGGGTGGTGTAGGTGGATGGTATGGATAGGAGATGGGTGTTGGGTGCTGTAGACAGATGGTATGGAGAGGGGTGTTGGGTGCTGTAGGTGGATGGTATGGATAGGAGATGGGTGTTGGGTGCTGTAGACAGATGGTATGGAGATGGGTGTTGGGTGCTGTAGGTGGATGGTATGGATAGGGGATGGGTGCTGTAGGTGGATGGTATGGATAGGAGATGGGTGTTGGGTGCTGTAGACAGATGGTATGGAGATGGGTGTTGGGTGCTGTAGGTGGATGGTATGGATAGGGGATGGGTGCTGTAGGTGGATGGTATGGATAGGAGAGGGGTGTTGGGTGCTGTAGGTGGATGGTATGGATAGGGGATGGGTGCTGTAGGTGGATGGTATGGATAGGAGATGGGTGTTGGGTGCTGTAGACAGATGGTATGGAGATGGGTGTTGGGTGCTGTAGGTGGATGGTATGGATAGGGGATGGGTGCTGTAGGTGGATGGTATGGATAGGAGATGGGTGTTGGGTGCTGTAGGTGGATGGTATGGATAGGAGATGGGTGTTGGGTGCTGTAGGTGGATGGTATGGAGAGGAGATGGGTGTTGGGTGCTGTAGGTGGATGGTATGGATAGGAGATGGGTGTTGGGTGCTGTAGGTGGATGGTATGGATAGGGGATGGGTGCTGTAGGTGGATGGTATGGATAGGAGATGGGTGTTGGGTGCTGTAGGTGGATGGTATGGATAGGGGATGGGTGCTGTAGGTGGATGGTATGGATAGGAGATGGGTGTTGGGTGCTGTAGGTGGATGGTATGGATAGGGGATGGGTGCTGTAGGTGGATGGTATGGATAGGAGATGGGTGTTGGGTGGTTGGGGCGCTGTAGATGGGTGCTGGGTGCTCTATCTTGGCCCTGTGTTCTGGGGACACGTTGTTCTCATTTTGATAACATTTTTACTGCTGCAGTTTTTCCACAACTCATCTCAGCACTTTGTCACGGTTGGTTAACCACTTGTTTGCGCAGTGTCTGTATTGGAAGCTCTGACTTCCTGTGTCAGTGATGCACAATGTGTAGTGTGATCTCTCTGCCTGCAGTGCGTTTAGCAGGCTCAGTCTTGCTGCAAAACTCTTCTATTTTTATGTCCCCCAGTGTCTGCGGTGAAGCTATTGTTTTGCTTTAGAGAAGTTTATTTTTGTGACCGCAAACTACCATTGGGACGTCTTGTCTCTGGGCTGCTGATTTTAACCGACAAACAATTTTTTTTGAATCCTTCTGCTGCTAGAATTGGTAAATGGGAAGGTGGATTATATTGTGTTAAACAATTTTTTGTAAATTTTTTTTTTTTTAATTCCTGGTTTCCATGCTTGGGCAATTGATTAAATCCCAGGAGTCTTTGGGTGGGGAGGAGGGGGCTTTCTTGGCTAAGCACGCTCTCCTGCCTTTATGCCCAAGCTAAGAGCAGATGGATTCCAGGAAGTGCTAAATGATGGCCATAGCCGTGTGTGTGTGTGTGTGTGTGTGTGTGTGTGTGTGTGTGTGTACTATAATGTATCAGTACTTGTTTGTGGGGGGGGGTAGGTATAGGCACAATCAGTAATTTTGAAGAGCAATTTGAAAACTGATGGCTCTTCAGCGCACATGGCAAGTGTGAATGCACCCCAATCCTGATTCCGGCTGGCTTGTGAACCCCATATGTAGCGGTAACCTCCCGATACTCCGGCAATCTCCCGTCACACTTGCCATGTTTCCAAAAATCTCTCCCATCTATTTGGATTTTATCTTCCTTCACTGTAATTTTGTAATTTATATTCTGTAATATTTTTGTCCACCAAAACAGCTGAAGTGTTATTATCCCCGGGGTGGGAAATGCTTGGCGGTCTATAATGTATTCCTCCTCTCCTTGGTTCTCTGTATAATGATAGATGCATGCAGACTGAAGGTGAGCACAATCCCTGGCCTGTCATTATAAAGTCTGATTGCAGAAATGTTGAATATTTCATTGCAGGCTGCTTGGGGTTTCAGGGAAGAGGAATCCAGTGGAGGAAGCTGCCCCCCCCCCCCCCCCCCCGTCACTGTACTTCTTCATGGCTTCATCATATCTTGCACACACCAGAATATAAATACTGCAACAAATCGCTGGAATTCTTTTTTTTTTTTTTTTTGTCGTGTTCCCCCCCCCCCCCCCCCCCCCTCTATTTACAATGCTAAGAGTGTTTAGCTGCTACAGTCCTGCCCAGGTGACATTAACCAGTTCCAGCCCAGGGACGGTGCACGATGTCGCAATGTTTTTAGTTTTCTTCTAGGATACATATTCAAAAAAGTTGAACAAATGTATTCATCAGTTTAGTCCAATATGTATTTTGGCAAAACAAAATCCCAAAAGGCGTATACTGTATATACCCGCGTTTTTTTTTTTTTTTTTTTTTTTTTTTTTTTTTTTAGCCCCCCCTTTTTTTTTTTTTGGGCTGAAAATACCCCCATCGGCTGATACTCTTGTCAGTGTACCTTGGGTGTTGAATTTTCAAAAATTAACGGCTTCCTCCTGGTCCCGTCCCGTGATGGGCGTTTGGCACAGTGTTCAGTGTTCCACCCATCACGGACGTTCTTTCATTCTGACTGTTTCCCAGCAGACACTGTGTTCAGTGTTCCGCCAATCACGGGCCTTCTCGTCGAGAATGAAAGAGCATCGTGATTGGTGGAAACGCCTATCGCAGGACTGGAGCAGGAGGAAGCCTCGAGGTTTAAAAAAAAAAAATGGATGCACGCAGCTTGGCAATGTCAGGTACACTGTGATGGGCACAGTGAGGCATGCAAATGGGCATTGCTGACCCTCTTTTCCGCTTGGTGGCTACTGCATTCACCCTAGGCTTATACTCGAGTCAATAAGTTTTCCCATTTAATTTTTTTTATTTTTTGGAAAATTTAGGTGCTCCGGCTTATACTCTAGTATTTACGGTATTGATTGGCTTGCGCAAAAGATAATGGGGGATGGATTTAGGAACTTTTTTTGGGGATCGCCAGACAAATCTGACCCCAAGTGACACTTTTTGGGGACCAGTGACACCAATAGTGTTACAAATCGGTGTTAAATTTTTATTACTGCATAAATGGCACTGGCAGGGAAGGAGGGGTGGGCTTTGTTCCCTCGGGCTTTGTTCCCTCGGGCTTTGTTCCCTCGGGCTGTGTTCCCTCGGGCTGTGTTCCCTCGGGCTGTGTTCCCTCGGGCTGTGTTCCCTCGGGCTGTGTTCCCTCGGGCTGTGTTCCCTCGGGCTGTGTTCCCTCGGGCTGTGTTCCCTCGGGCTGTGTGCCCTCGGGCTGTGTTCCCTCGGGCTGTGTTCCCTCGGGCAACGGATCACTGTTCCTGATTGGCTGTTCCCCTGTCAGAACGGGGATCTGTATTTACGTGGGCAGATCCTTGTTCTGCCTCTGTGGAGCGATCGCAGGTGGCTGACTGACATTGGGTCCACCAGACCTGCATGGGGCATGCGCTCCCCCTGGCATGCAGCAGTGCATGTGCATCCACAGCATCTCATACATGGAAAAACGCACTTGGGTGGTTCGGAAGTGGTTAAAAGATCCAGATTTTTCCAGGCATTAATTATTCTACTAATAACTAATCATGCAGAGCGTTTTGGCGATACTTGGCAGAATTAAAAACAGTAATGAAACAGTAAATTGGATTTTATCCTCCGTCCTTCGTAAACCTTTATGGCCGAGCCGCTACTTTGTACAACCGTTCCAGAAAACCACAAATCCGGATCTCTAATTGTTCTGCTAATCTGTTTGTTTTTTGGGTTCTTGTTTCTCTTGTGCAGCTTCCAGGTCTTGTGGATGCCAAGTCTGCTTCCAGGCTGGCACAGCGAGGAGAATGTAGAAGCCGCGCTACTTTTATCATTGTTTGGAGATCGTTTAATCTAACAATGCATAAAGAGCGCATTCTAATTGCCAAACGATTAGGCGCTAAACTCCTTACCAGTGCAAATATTTTGGTCTGGGGAAAGCTGAACAAAGACTTGTGTGTGCCAGGTTGGCAATCAGGTGACTGATGGAAGTTTGCCGCTGTAAATCTCCATAGCTTTTTCTGTAAGGCGCTGCAGATCGTGATTAATGAAGAGGGATTGTGTGTGTGTGTGTGTGTGTGTGTGTCTCTGTACATGCATACATTTTGTGTAATTGGATGGTAATCCTGGTATCAGATCTTGTCCCCCTGGGCCTGCTTTTATTTACAGCTTCATTTTATAGAACACAGCACGATCACACAACCCCGGGTTTACCATATTGCATTTTACAGAAAATTGCAGCGCTGCAGATTGAAAAGGAAAGGTCATTTTTTAATCGATTGCAATATGACTTGTGTAGCAATTTTTTGTATAAAAATTATTTTTCACACGGGACGCATCCGTGATGTTTCGCCGCGTGAACCTCCGCTTGCTCAGCGGGGATCGCTCCAGTGATCCCCACTGAGCTGAGACCGCCTTGTCTTTTCTCGGCTCTCCCCTATATGGGGGGGGGGGGGTTGGATGAACACGGACAGTCTTCATCCATGTTCACCCGATCCGCAGACAGATATGGGGGGGGGGGGGATGGGGTTTTCCTCTGTCTGCAGAATCGGAAGATTGTGGAACCAGGTGAGATCAGATGTTCATCCGCTGACCCCCGCAATCTCGTAGGGACCAATGTATGTCCCTTTTTCATCCGTACACAGATGGATGAAAAATGGACATACGGCCTGTGTGAAAGAGGCCTTACTCAACATTTTAACAAGCTTCTAAACAAGATGCCGTTTTGCTCTTCGGGTATAAGACAGGCTATCAAATCTGCGTCATAAGATCATTTCCTGTGTTTTTTTTTTTTTTTCTTTTGCATTTATTTCCTTTCATTGCACTTTGCTTTAAACGATTTTGGCACCTAAGCTTGTGGAGCAGCGCTGAGTAAAAAGCGTGTTTTGTTGAGCAGTAGAAGATGATCTCCATGAGAGTTAAGTTGGCTTTCCACCCTTTCACCCCACTGAATGATGACTGCCAAATCCCAAGCCGCTCTCCATTCTTACTACAAGGAAGCTGATTTGTGATAAACTTTACCGGTTACATTCTGGGTAGTAAACCGGTGCCGGGGATATATGAAAATTGTTTGGGCTCGTTGACCGGTTACACCAGGGATCCTCAAACTACAGCCTTTAGGCTGTTGTAGATCTACACATCCCATGAGGCATTGTAACACACTGACATTCATACATGACCAGGCATGATGGGAATTGTAGTTCCTGAACTGGAGGGCCGTAGTTTAAAGACCCCTAGATTTATTCCAAGGTGGCTGCTATGCAAGTTATATGTGCCGGGAATAAGTTGGTGGTGCCATTCCAGAATATTGAGTTTGAATGCAGTTTTACCTTGTTTGGCTTACTTGACCACTTTTTGCAAAATTGTATGGAGAAAAACCAAAAAATGTTCCTTTATAATAAAACGGATCACAACATCAACATGTCGCAGCAAAAAACAGAAAAGAGCTGATGCGTTTCACACCAAAGTACAGTGCTTATTCATAGCTCAGATATGAATAAGCACTGTATTTTGGTGTGAAACGCATCGGCTCTTTTCTGTTTTTTGCTGTGACATGTTGTTGTTGTGATTTTTTTATTATAAAGGAACATTTTTTTGGCGTGTGGCCGTCCTGGTTTTTCTCCATACAATTTTGCATACTATTGCAGTGCCTGCACCCAGGGGTTGGATCCTACCTTTCAGCTTTAGCTCCTTGGGACCTCTGAGTGGTTAACTTTTTCTCTCATCTTATACTTGACCACTTTTTGTTTACAATTTTAAATTGGTATTTTTTTACTAGAAAATTGCTACAAAAAAAATGATGGATGCATGCAATCACCATTTTATTCGCTGGGGTCTCTGGTTCACAACCTTCTATTGCCATGACCCCTGATAAAATTTCCCAAGTTGTGGGGACCCCCAACAGTAAAATTATTTTCATATCATGAGTTGAAAGCACCCAATGCAAGACAAGTAATTTGCGTCCCTAACCTGCAGAATTTAGCGCTCCCTGAGTGCGTTCCACTCGTAAAGTATTAAAGCCCCTTATGGTACATTTTAGGATGTACCCCTTCTCCTTTCTTTCCCTTTCATCTCTCTCCTTCTCCTTTCTTTCTTTCCCTTTCATCTCTTTCTCCTTTCTTTCTTTCCCTTTCATCTTTCTCCTTTCTTTCTTTCCCTTTCATCTTTCTCCTTTCTTTCTTTCCCTTTCATCTCTTTCTCCTTTCTTTCTTTCCCTTTCATCTTTCTCCTTTCTTTCTTTCCCTTTCATCTTTCTCCTTTCTTTCTTTCCCTTTCATCTCTCTCTTTCTCCTTCTTTCTTTCCCTTTCATCTCTCTCTTTCTCCTTTCTTTCTTTCCCTTTCATCTCTCTCTTTCTCCTTTCTTTCTTTCCCTTTCTTTCCCTTTCATCTCTCTCTTTCTCCTTTCTTTCTTTCCCTTTCATCTCTCTATCCTAATTCCTTTATTTTAATTATTTTTTTCATCTTTCCCTCTTACTGTCTTTCTTGCTCCTCTATTTTTTTTTCTCCCCTTTTTCTTTGTTCCTTTCCCTCTTATCTCCCTTTTGGGAGAACAGTGTGGGATTCAGGAATAGACAAGGATCTGGTCACCCCTGGAAAAATCATCATTTGACCCCGAGGGGATCCCGACGCCCAGGTTGAGAACCACTGCCCTAGGGAATAAAATTAAGATTGTTGGAATTTTTTTTTTTTTTTTTTTTACAATGTTTGCACACTTTTGGTGAAAGTCACTTCAATTAATAATAATAAAAAAAAATCTATAGACCCGAATTTTGTAAATGTTAGTGGATGCCCTTGGCTATCCTATATTGGTTAAAAAAAAACCTTCTTTATAAGCCCATTCATTAAAATGTTGCATCTTGCAGAATGAGTAGATCACACAGCTTTCCATCAATTGTGCAGATCTGGGTTTTGTGCATTTCAGGAATAGAGTAGACAAACAACGAGGCTGTTTATATAATCCGGTCATTTAGTGTTCCTGGAAGTCGGCATTGACTGCTCAGATCTTGGATGTTTAGCGCAGCTATTCAGATTTGTTTACAAAGACGCTCTCTTCCATGGACGGCTTCCTGGATGTCCGCTTTCACTCGTCATTTATCTATGAGCACAGCGTAGGAACTGGGATTCCTAACTGCTAATAGACTCCCCCCCCCCCCCCCCCCCCCCCCCCCAGCCTAGGGAAGACGGCTACTGTCACCCAGGCTTTAAATTGACAGCTTTTTTTCTTTTTGCCATGTTTTTTGAACGTTCACCTAACTGCAGTCTGTCATGAATATGAATCCACTATTATACATTGGGAGAGCAGAGAATTGCGTATATTATAATTTATTGCTTTTTCTACAAAACATTCCTTCAACCCAGCGATTTTATTATGCCTTCCATGTACAGCATACTGAAACGACAAATGTATCCTCAAAATCGCATAAACGCATATCATGCTACAAAATGCATTTACATATTGGCACCATGATACTTGGCAAATTGTGGAGTAAGACGGGTCCTGCACTAAAATTCTGATTTTTGCAACCACTTTGATACCGTTTTATTAACGTATCAGAAAGTAACAACTAGGCGTTAGTTATGTTTGTCATTTCCCATGAAAAAAGATTAGATATTTTGTAGCTTTTTTTTTCTTTAAATACATTTTGAACGTGCTTCTAGTTGGGGAGTTGAGCACTGAATGACGCAGTTCCACCTTACTGCAGAATAAAAAGTTTCACAATTTCTCAGATTCTCCTCCTGGCAGCTAATAACTTGGCTTTCTGCCTCATTCACATTGGATGACCACACATAGAATAACCATCGTTCTCTGCTCTGCATGTGTTCAGTGTCGGCTTTTTTCCATCTCACAACTGTAACACCCCATTACCACTCTTTGTTGATTTTTGTACATGTCTCAATCACTTCCTGGAAATTCGCTTTGTTGATTGAAAAAAGGTTTTTTAAATGGGTTGGAAGGGGAAAAATAACTACACTTTTTTTTTTTTTTTTCCTCCACCTTTTCCTAATATCAGTCTAGTGCAGTGACTCTCAACCTGGGGTTGGGACCCCCTCGGGGGTCGAATGACAATGTTTCCAGGGGTCCCTGAATTCTGGGCTGTTCCTGAAGCCTGAACCGCAATCCTAGCCTCTTTGCGGCCGCCCATTCAGTTCACGGCATGGCTTGGGGGCAGAGACTAGAGGTCAGCTGACTGGTGAGAAGTGGGAGGTGCTGGGGGAGACCTCATCTCCTGCCACTCATCCCATTTCCCCACCAATGAATAAAGGGAATAAAAACATGAAAAATGGTGAAGGAACAAAGAGGCAGAGAAAGAATAAAACTAGAAAGTGAAAGATGATGGGGGGGGGGGGGACCATGAGATTAAAATAGAGAAATAAAAGAGAAAGCAGAACAAAGAGATCCCAAAATGTATCATAACTGCGGGTTAGGGGCTCAAATTTGTCTTGCCTTGGGTGCCGACAACCCACGCTAGAAAAATATTTTTACTCTTGGGGGGGTCCCCAGTATTTGGGAAATTTAAAGGGGTCACAGCACTAGAAAGGTTGAGAACCACTGGTCTCGTGGTTGGTAGAGTTCTCCATAATGACTATTGTAGTGTGTGTGTGTGTGTGTGTGTGTCTAATTTACTAAATCAGGCCATATATTATGCAATTTTCTCTTCCTCCACCACAGGTGGTCTAAGGTAAGGAAATTGGTTGATTCATAATCGGTCAGTGTTGCAGAGGGAGAGATGCCCCCATTGCTTTTGTGTTCTGGTGATGGAGTGTGGAAAGCCTTCCCTGTTGGCAAAACCGTGGTCGCTGCTGGCAGCTGTAGCCGCTGTCAATTTAAAAAAAAAAAATCCGACATGCAGGGTTTACTGAATGTTCATCGCTGGACCCCCCCCCCCCCCCTTGGCCCTTCCTGTCTTGACGAGGGGGACCCTTGGCCCTTCCTGTCTTGACGAGGGGGACCAAAGTTTTTTTTTTTTTTGTCTCAAGTTGGCCTTTAAATTGCGAGGGAGGGAGGTTGCGTCTTAATAGGGTACTAAAGGAAGAAACTTTTATGGTCTCTGCAGCAGTATAGTTGCTTTGTGTCATGGAAGGGGTTAAGAATCGGCTTGTAGAGCTCTGACCTGGCTCTCCAGTATGGTGTCCAGGGGATCGGGATTCCTCTTTCAGCTGTTTGTTTTTTTTTTTTTGTTTTTTTTCCTTGGAGTGGATCAGCGGATGTTTCTTGGCCTTATCACTGAGCATATCCAAGATCCTGAGACTCATTGCTGATTTATTGGTGCTCTGCGATTGTCTCCTCCACCTTTAGTGGCCTCTTGTTTTGCATAACCGATCGTCCTCTCTACACACAGTACAAAGTATAGGAAGTTTACGGCCTCTGCATGGATTGTATAGTTCGTGTGACCTGTAATGTATACAACACAAGTCATACAGTCCAAAGTACAGAAGAGTGCCGGCAGACGTGATCTCCGGAGGCCTGGATGTGACTCAGATTTGTAGTACATGAGATAATCTATTCCATATTGTCAGTAAATTGTGTAAGCGGCTTTATTACTGCACTGTTACTTTTATCTTATCTCTGACAGCCATGGCTGGCATAGGAATGTGCCATTGAAGTGTCAGCTTGAAGCCCGTCGGGTATCCCGCTGTGAAGATCACAGCTTGCCGTTGGTAGCGCTGGGAAACGTGCAGATTTTTGCATTGCTGGCCTTGCAGCATTTTAAATTTCTTCTTTTAATAAAATGCTTAATTTCTTTCTCGTACATCACGGGACACAGAGCGGCATATTCATTACTATGTGGGTTATATGGAGTACCTTCAGGTGTGGACACTGGCAATCTCAAACAGGAAGTCCCCTCCCTATATAACCCCCTCCCCTAGAGGGAGTCCCTCAGTTTTTTCGCCAGTGTCTTAGGTGTTGGTCACGGAATAGCTTTGCTCCACATCCTTGGGATTAAGGGCGGGCTAACCGGATCTGTCCAAGGAGCCTCAGTGCCAAAGTGGACAGTACCCGGGCCCCAAGCCGTGGGGTTTTGCCTATAATGCTCCTCTTTGGAGGGCTGGGCCCAGGACTTGGAGTTTGTAAAAACCATAAGTTCCTGTTTGCCAGGGTGCTATATAGGTCCAGGACAGTGGGTACCTTCATAGGACCCCAGGGCCTGAAGGTCTACTACGCTACCCACGGAGATGGGAGAAGATTGGATCAGTTTGCTGGACAAACATCCTGCAGCATGGAGCAGGTAAGGGGGAGCCTGCGGGACTTGGTTCGACAGCAGGCTCTCCGGGGTAACCTAAAAGGGGGGATAGCCTAAGTATGCTCTGCATGGGCAACCTTGTTCACTATGTCTAAAGAGAGACAGGATGACACCTTTTCTCCCCCATCACTAGGCCCCCCTGTCTAAATATGTGTGCTAGCTAAACCTGCTGTTTCTTCCTAGGGCTAGTAAGGATCCCTAGGGGCCTTTGGAGAGTCCTACCTGGCCGGGGGTTTGAATCTGCCACCTGTTTCTGCGTCCTGGATCTCCAGCAGCGCGGCTCCTCCATGTTCCTCCTGTTTCCGGCGCGCGCGCGCACGTCTTATTGACGTTTTTCGCGCCGTTCAGACAGGAGGGCGGGGGGGGGGCGTGCCTGCGGCGTCATACAGGGGCGCGCCTTTGTGCTGTTATAGACAGCAGGCATTGTCAGTGCTCAGTCTGAGGCTGATTTTCAGAGGAGAGGACGCAGAGCGGCAGAACAGTGACTCCCGGTGGCGGAAGAGGGGTAGTACATGTGGACTTTGTTCCAATACCTTTTTGTTAAGCCAAGAAATCCCCCTTTTTTGCAGCAGGTTTGGAGGCTGGCAAACTTAGTTTGGGGTCACGGTATGTTGTCAAAAGAAAATATATAATATATTAAAAAAAAAAAAAAAAAAAGGACATACGGGATCCCATCAGTTTTTTGGGCATTAGTGATCTATTGTCCCCTAAACTCTGATTTTTGTACTCCTGCCCACTACAGTCTGTTGTGTGGGCGGAGTCCCTCGATTTTGTATTATGGCTTCCAAGGGTTCGGGGTCAAAGGGTACAAAAAAGACCAAAAAAAACAAAAGGGTTCCCTTTCTGATATGCCGATACTTTCCCCGCAACTTATTAACATAAGAAGCGCCTTGGATGAGCCATTAGGGGGATCTGGTGCGGAGGCTGGCCCAGATCAGCCCAGCCCTGTGTTTATCACAGAGGAGATGCTAGCCGTATCCCTAGGGGGGCTAGAAGAGAGAATAGCAACATTGATCGCTAGAGCTATTCCTGGTAAGAAACAGGTTAGATCCCCATCACCAGGAGGTGTATCCTCAGATGCTGAGATTCTCTCTCCAGAGGAGTTGGAATCACAGGAGGATCAACTAGACCTGAACCAAGAGGGTTCAGGGATTGAGGGATCTGCCTCTGAGGAACCATTTTCAGACTCCCAGACAGAAAGACTGTGGGTACAGTCTTTGATGGACATGGTCCGCTCGGCATTTAGTTTACCATTGCCAGAGCCTCAGGTTCCTCCGGTATCCTCTCTGGGCTCTTTGAAAGCTCCGTTAAACAACGCAGTTTTTCCGGTCCATCCTCTCTTGGAGGAATTGATCTTTCGGGATTGGGTACGGCCGGACAGGATTTTTCTGCCACCGAAAAGATTTGCGGTCATTTACCCCATGGAGGAAAAGTTCTCCAAGAGGTGGAGGCTCCCAGTAGTGGATGCAGCCATCTCATGTGTGAATAAATCACTAACTTGCCCGGTGGAAAACATACATATGTTTAAAGATCCGGTTGATAAAAGATTAGAGACACTTTTAAAAGCATCCTTTGCTACGGCAGGAGCAGTGGTGCAGCCAGCGGTGGCTGCAATTGGAGTGTGTCAGGCATTAAAAGACCAGACAAAGGAAATGTTAAGGGACATGCCTACCCAACAAGCAGAAGAGTTTTCTGACATTCCCAGAGCTCTGTGTTTTGCTGTAGATGCTATAAAAGATTCCATCCAGCAGGCCTCTCGTTTATCACTATTTTTGGTGCACATGAGAAGGCTCTTATGGTTGAAGAACTGGGCGGCGGAGCCCCCATGCAAAAAGCTTCTGGCAGGGTTTCCCTTCCATGGAGGACGACTCTTCGGAGAGGATCTGGATAAATGTATTCAGACTATTTCAAATGGCAAGAGTACCCTTTTACCGGTCAAAAAGACATTCCAGGCTCCTACATTTAAAAGGCAGCTCTTTCCTGTCTCGGGGCCCTCAAATTCCAGGCAGTATCGACGGCCGCCTGCACGATCCAACGTTAACAGTAGATCGCAGGGACAGACCCCTAGGGGTAAGAGGCCGTGGTATCGCAAGCCGTCAAAGACAGCCCCTAAGTCTGCCTTATGAAGGGGCGCCCCCACTCTTGCGGGTGGGGGGAAGGCTTCGTTTCTTCTCAGAAGTTTGGGAAGCCAAGATCCCCGACAAATGGGTCCGGGCATCTGTAACCACAGGTTACAGACTGGAGTTTCTAAGGTATCCTCCGCCTCATTTTCAAGAATCAAGGCTACCAAGGGATCCAGCGAGGAAGGCCTCAATGCTGGCAGCTTTGGATCACCTGCTTGGCCAGGACGTAATTATAGAAGTGCCAGCCCAAGAGCAAGGCCTAGGTTTCTATTCCAATCTCTTTGTCATACCAAAGCCCAACGGCGATGTCAGGCCAATCTTGGACCTAAAGAGGTTAAACGGTTACCTAAGGGTTCGTTCCTTCCGGATGGAATCCATCCGGTCAGCAGCCGCCGCGCTTCAGAAGGACGATTTTTCTGGCCTCCATAGACATAAAGGATGCTTACCTTCATGTACCAATCTTTCAGTCGCATCAAAGGTTTTTACGCTTCGCGGTGGGGCAGCGACACTTCCAATTCAGGGCGCTCCCCTTCGGGCTGGCCACGGCCCCCCGGGTATTCACGAAGATCCTAGCCCCAATTCTGGCCAATTTAAGGATCCAAGGGGTCACAGTCCTAGCATACTTGGACGACCTTTTAATCATAGATCACTCACGGCCGGGTCTGCAAAAGGCAGTAAACCTCACGGTTCGGTACCTCGAAGAATTCGGCTGGGTCCTGAACTGGGGAAAGTCAGCGTTCCAGCCTACAAAGCAGTTGGAATACCTCGGCATGAGGTTAGACACAGAACATCAAAAGGTGTTCCTGCCCCTTGTAAAGATCGAAGCTATCAAGGGGTTGGTTCAGTTGGTTCTAAACAAGAAAAAACCAACTATTCGCCTGTGTATGCGATTACTAGGCAAGCTAGTGGCCACATTCGAGGCAGTACCATACGCTCAGATCCACACTCGCGTCCTACAGGCAGCCATTCTAGCAGCCTGGGGCAAGAGGGCACATGCCTTAGAGTCCCCTTTGACGCTATCATCAAGGGTCCGACAAAGCCTGGCCTGGTGGTTGAACCCTCAGAATCTTCTAAAGGGAAAATCCTTCAGCCCTGTTGTCTGGAAGGTAGTTACCACAGACGCCAGCCTGGCAGGCTGGGGGGCGGTCTTCGAGGGGTTCTCCCGCCAGGGAACTTGGGTGAAAGCAGAGAGGCAGCTCCCCATCAATATCTTGGAAATCAGAGCTGCCCGCCTAGCCCTTCTGGCTTGGACCTCCAGATTAAAGGGGTTCCCGGTGAGAATCCAGTCAGACAATGCCACGGCGGTGGCATACATAAACCACCAAGGGGGAACCAGGAGCCAGGCCGCTCAGAGGGAGGTGAACTTGATTTTTCAATGGGCAGAGGTTCATGTACCCTGCATTTCAGCGATATTCATTCCCGGAGTGGACAACCTGCAGGCAGACTTCTTAAGTCGCCAGAGTCTGTTGCCAGGGGAGTGGTCTCTGCATCCCCAGGTCTTTCAGACAATCTGCCAGAGGTGGGGAATGCCGGACGTAGATATAATGGCATCCAGGTTCAACAAGAAACTAGACAGGTTCGTGTCGCGAGCGAGGGATCCTATGGCCTGCGGAACCGATGCGTTGGTTTGCCCTTGGCATCAATTCAAACTTCTATATGCATTCCCTCCACTACAGTTACTCCCGCGCCTGTTGCGCAAGATCAGAGTGGAGAACAAGTCAGTCATTCTAGTAGCTCCGGCTTGGCCCCGGAGGACTTGGTACTCACTAGTCCTGAAGATGGCAGTGGGAGACCCTTGGACTCTTCCTCTACAACCAGACCTACTCTCACAAGGCCCGATCCTCCACCCTACATTACAGCGTCTAAATTTGACGGCCTGGAGGCTGAATCCCTGATTCTCAGGGATAGAGGCCTGTCTAGGCAGGTAATTCCTACCCTGATTAGGGCTAGAAAGCCGGTCTCCAGGGTGATTTATTACAGGGTGTGGAGGAACTACGTAGGCTGGTGTGAATCCAAAAGATGGAATTCCCGCAAATATACTATTGATAGGGTGTTAAGTTTTCTCCAGCTAGGAGTGGATAAAGGCCTGGCACTAAGCACAATCAAGGGACAGATCTCAGCTCTGTCAGTGTGGTTTCAGAGGCCGCTGGCCACCCACTCGCTGGTAAAGACCTTCTTACAGGGGGTCTTGCGTATTAATCCTCCTGTCAAGTCACCAATTTGTCCTGGGGACTTAAATCTTGTCCTGTCCACTCTACAGAAACAACCCTTTGAGCCGTTGGCTGAGATTCCTTTAGTCTTACTGACAAGAAAGTTGGTTTTCTTGGTCGCCATAGTTTCGGCCAGGAGAGTGTCAGAATTAGCAGCCTTATCGTGTAAGGAACCATATCTCGTTCTGCATAAGGACAGGGCAGTTCTCCGGCCCCATCCTTCCTTTCTACCAAAGGTTATATCCAAATTTAACTTAAACCAGGATTTGGTACTTCCATCCTTCTTTCCAAAACCCACATCTACAAAGGAGGGGTTGCTGCATACCTTGGATATTGTCCGGGCCATGAAGGCCTATCTTAAAGCTACAGAAAAGATCCGGAAAACAGATGTGTTATTCGTTCTACCAGATGGCCCCAAGAAGGGGCAGGCAGCTGCAAAATCCACCATCTCGAGATGGATTAGACAATTAATCATTCAAGCCTACGGGTTGAAGAGGTTGCCTCCTCCGTTGTCGGTAAAGGCCCATTCTACCAGGGCCATGGGCGCCTCTTGGGCAGCACACCATCAGATCTCTATGGCTCAGATATGCAAGGCGGCAACGTGGTCATCAGTCCACACGTTTACAAGGTTTTATCAACTAGACGTGAGAAGAAATGCGGATGCTGCCTTTGGTCAGGCAGTACTACAGGCTGCAGTTTGAAATCCTTGGGATCAGTAGCACCCTTGGTTATAAAAAAAAAAAAAAAAAAAAAAAAAGTTTTTTCTTGACTAAGTTAGAATTATTATTATGATTTGAGTTTATCTCTAAATTGAATCCTTCGTTGGAAGATGTCTCCCTCCCCTCATTAAAGCATTGCTTTCGGACATCCCATATAGTAATGAATATGCCGCTCTGTGTCCCATGATGTACGAGAAAGAAAAAGGGATTTTTAAATACAGCTTACCTGTAAAATCCTTTTCTTGGAGTACATCACGGGACACAGAGCTCCCACCCCTCTTTTGGGTGACCATTTTGGGAGGCATACTGCTTGCTACAAAACTGAGGGACTCCCTCTAGGGGAGGGGGTTATATAGGGAGGGGACTTCCTGTTTGAGATTGCCAGTGTCCACACCTGAAGGTACTCCATATAACCCACATAGTAATGAATATGCCGCTCTGTGTCCCGTGATGTACTCCAAGAAAAGGATTTTACAGGTAAGCTGTATTTAAAAATCCCTTTTTTGGGGTTTTTAAGTACAGCATCCTCAGAATGAAGGCTTCTTGAAGTGGTATTAAAGGGGTTGTTTTTTTTTTTTTTTGTCCCCTCCTAAATATCTTCCTTTGCCTTAGTGCAGTCCTCCTTCACTTACCTCATCCTTCCATTTTGCTTTTAAATGTCCTTATTCTGAGAAATCCTCACTTCCTGTTATGTCTATAACTCCACACAGTAATGCAAGGCTTTCTCCCTGGTGTGGGGGCGAGCAGGAGAGTCAGGACGCTCTCTAACACATGGCTCCTTTCTCTGCAACATAGAGCGCCTTGACTCTCCTGCTTAATAGGGGGGGGGGGGCACGACACTCCACACCAGGGAGAAAGCCTCACATTATTGTGCGTAGTTACAGGAAGTGAGGATTTCTCAAAAGAAATGAGGACATACAAAAGCAAAATGGAAGGATGGGGTAAGTGAAGGAGGACTGCACTAAGGTAAAGGAAGCCTTTACAACTCTAATACCGCTTTAAGAAGCCTTCATTCTGGGAAAAAAAATTTACTTTTTTTTTTTTTTTTTTTTACACAACCCCTTTAAACCCAAAGCAAACATTGTATTGTATTATATTGCAGCTTTTAAATGCAATTGCTGCATTTGTTTTCTTTAAGTTTAATTTTTATTTTTTCTCTGATACAAGGAAAGTGTCCTTCTTCTTTGGTTATTTGCTGCCTTATATTTTGTATAAAAACTTCATTATGAATAATAATAAAAATAATAAATATTATTATTTTTATAAATAATAATTCCAGTTATTGGTGACTAGCTGAGGTCCTGTAAAGGCGGCTGACGGCTCACATTCTCCTAGAAAGCTGCGGAGTCCAAGTCGTCTTCATTGCCGAGTTCCAGCCCTCATAAAGAGCCTCGGCACTTTCTTTCGGCAGATTGTCATCACAGACCTGTTATTACTTAGTGATGTGTTCAGGGAAGTAAAGGACTTCTTGATGGGGCCGGCCAGCAGGCCAGGACATGCTCCAACGATTCATTAACTGCTCCGTTCTGTCATTTGGAAGTGAATAGTTTCTTCTGATAGAAGTCTCCCCCTGGATCACACCTGGACTTGCACCCGTCTCACTTCAGCTCACATATTTGAGTGCCGGGAGTGAGGGCACAGCTGGCGTTGGCACAACCATGTACCTTTTTACACACAAAACAAGTGTTTTGCAGAAAATAGTCCCCTAAGGTTTGTCGACGGCAAACGAAACAGTCTTCTGCGGGCATTTTGAGTTGTGTTTTGCACCAAAATGTGTTAGCCGGTGCATATTGATGAGGCAAAATCTCTAGCTGGCTGTCCTCTTCTGCAGGAGCCGCGTTCCATCTCGGCCGCTTGTGAATTTTGAAATCGAGAACTACAGGTCATGTGAAGTTCCATACTACAGGGCTTGACAGATTTGCTCTGAGATTAGGAGTCGGCCAAAATATTTAGGATCCAGTTTTCAGCGCCTGAGACAAGGTGCATAATTTGCGTCCACTAAATTGCATCAGAGAGGCCAGCCAACAACTCCGATGTAATGCTCCCCCACCCATTACTGTCCTTAGTGCCCCCCCATTACTGACTTCAGTCTCAGAATTACTAGCTCCCCCCTCCTTTACTGTCCCGAGCTTGCTCCCCCCTCCTTTACTGTCCCGAGCTTGCTCCCCCCTCCTTTACTGTCCCGAGCTTGCTCCCCCCTCCTTTACTGTCCCGAGCTTGCTCCCCCCTCCTTTACTGTCCCGAGCTTGCTCCCCCCTCCTTTACTGTCCCGAGCTTGCTCCCCCCTCCTTTACTGTCCCGAGCTTGCTCCCCCCTCCTTTACTGTCCCGAGCTTGCTCCCCCCTCCTTTACTGTCCCGAGCTTGCTCCCCCCTCCTTTACTGTCCCGAGCTTGCTCCCCCCTCCTTTACTGTCCCGAGCTTGCTCCCCCCTCCTTTACTGTCCCGAGCTTGCTCCCCCCTCCTTTACTGTCCCGAGCTTGCTCCCCCCTCTTTTACTGTCCCGAGCTTGCTCCCCCCTCTTTTACTGTCCCGAGCTTGCTCCCCCCTCCTTTACTGTCCCGAGCTTGCTCCCCCTCCTTTACTGTCCCGAGCTTGCTCCCCCCTCCTTTACTGTCCCGAGCTTGCTCCCCCCTCCTTTACTGTCCCGAGCTTGCTCCCCCCTCCTTTACTGTCCCGAGCTTGCTCCCCCCTCCTTTACTGTCCCGAGCTTGCTCCCCCCTCCTTTACTGTCCTGAGCTTGCTCCCCCCTCCTTTACTGTCCCGAGCTTGCTCCCCCCTCTTTTACTGTCCCGAGCTTGCTCCCCCCTCTTTTACTGTCCCGAGCTTGCTCCCCCCTCCTTTACTGTCCCGAGCTTGCTCCCCCCTCCTTTACTGTCCCGAGCTTGCTCCCCCCTCCTTTACTGTCCTGAGCTTGCTCCCCCCTCCTTTACTGTCCCGAGCTTGCTCCCCCCTCCTTTACTGTCCCGAGCTTGCTCCCCCCTCCTTTACTGTCCCGAGCTTGCTCCCCCCTCCTTTACTGTCCCGAGCTTGCTCCCCCCTCCTTTACTGTCCCGAGCTTGCTCCCCCTCCTTTACTGTCCCGAGCTTGCTCCCCCCTCCTTTACTGTCCCGAGCTTGCTCCCCCCTCCTTTACTGTCCCGAGCTTGCTCCCCCCTCCTTTACTGTCCCGAGCTTGCTCCCCCCTCCTTTACTGTCCCGAGCTTGCTCCCCCCTCCTTTACTGTCCCGAGCTTGCTCCCCCCTCCTTTACTGTCCCGAGCTTCCCCCCCCCCCTTCCTTTACTGTCCTGAGCTCCCCCCCCCCCCCTTCCTTTACTGTCCTGAGCTTCCCCCCCCCCTTCCTTTACTGTCCTGAGCTTGCTCCCCCCCCTCCTTTACTGTCCCGAGCTTGCTCCCCCCCCCCTTCCTTTACTGTCCCGAGCTCGCCCCCCCCCTTTACTGTCCCGAGCTCGTTCAAAGGCACATTGCAAGTAAATAGACGTTTTTCAGGGGAATAAACACTGCAAAAGTAAGCGCATTAAATATTTGCTTTTACTTTTGAGCAGGACTTTTATTACTTGCTGTGCCTTGATATAAACAGAAAAGGTTGGTAAATATTATCGCTTGCTGTATTGAGTAGCTGTACAGAAGTGCCATCTTTTTGGGTCATTATCTGGTTTGGCATCTTGTTCCTACCAGTAGATGCTGGCCCACTGACAGTCCTGGAGAAGATCCAACCATGCCTCTTAGATTGGAGAAACAATGCCTGCAACAGGCTAAACGGCTCTCGGCTGCCGGTGACCGTAATTTCAGGCCCGATGGTGCCATGCGAAGGCCGGTCAGTGGAGGGCTAACAAAGCCACTCACCCGAAAATAGTACATTTTTAACATCGTCCTGTCTGCTTTTGGAAGGACTTATTTTTTTTTTTTCTCCTATGTATAATTTTGCTTTGTAACATTGAAAACAAGGCTATGATTACCTCTCTCGGGATATTCCAGCTGATTTCAAACCTTTTGTTGCCATTATAATAAAGTAGAAATGCAGCAGACAGTGCCTAGTAACATATACAGGTGAACAATAGTACAGGTTCCCATGTAATCTTTTCACCCACATAGAAGTAATTGGAGTCAACCTGTAGGAGAAATATGTAGAAATATGTAGGCTCATTGTTTACCAGCTTCTATTGCCATGTAGGCTTTTTACCCCTTTCTTAGTAATGCAAGTACTAAGGATCTGCATTACAACCCGGCAACTGGGATTTCCAGAGGGTTGAGCAATAGCGGCCTCAATGTTTTTCTTATGACATGTTGCAGTTAAGCAGAACTAAAGGCAAAAATACTTCTCTATTCTATAAAATAATTCTTGTTTGAATGTCCTTTTTCTTGTATTTGCACTATTTGTCGCAAAACATTTCCTTCGCCGACAAATTCTCCCTATCTTCTCCCGATTGCTGGTCTGTGATTGGTGTGTGAAGACCTCCGAGCACTTGCAAGCGAAGAAGTGCAGTCATCCAACACGGGTACTGTGCCGGTGTTCTGTCATGGTGCCCCTCCATCGAATGGTGCCCGTGCATGCAGCGAACGTCATGGCACCAAAGCTGATTTGGAAGATGAGCTGTCGTAACCATGGCGCATGCACACATCGTAGGAGGTACCATTTCAAAGGCACAATTTTTAAACCTATAGAAAAAGCGGGGGGGGGGGGAGATCATAGCTCTCAGATTGTGTATCGCTGATGGGGAGGATGGCTAGTGGCGAGCCACAATGAGAACTAGTCTCCTCCCTCATGTTTGTGTAGGTTTCAATTGTGCTCATGAAATGGTATCTCCTATCGAGAGATGCCTCCTACGATGTGCGTTTGCGTCCTGGTTGCGTCACTCCAGCTGATCAGCAACTTGGCTGGAGTGCAGATCTGACATACGTGGCTACTATTCGATGAAGGTGGGGGGGGGGGTTAATTCTTGACAGAACACAGCACGTAAACTGCCAGCACAGCTCAGTGTAAATTTGACAGGGACTTAAAGGATAGTCAAAGCTTGTTTGCCTATGGATCACAGGAGTGCACTCCTGTGACCTGTTTTCAGCAGACAGCGGGCTGAAGCCTGTCAGCTGACATCAGTCCAGTCTCGGGCAAGATTGTGACAATGGAGTCGGAATCTGGTCGCATGCCTGGATTCGCACCTGGCTCGGTCTCTTGGAGCGTTGAGAGCCTGAGCCAGCAGACCCTCCACAGCCCTGCTCTTCAGGGGCAGAGGAGACAGCTGCTGACTGTAGGTCTCTGCTCGGAGCTGTGAGAACAGAGCGATAGGTGGTGTTGAATCACTGTTATTTGGTATTGGTGGTGCTGGGCGACAGATGTAGCATCCACATAGGTAAGTATAATTCTTATAAAAAATAAAACCCCATACTTCTCTTGAACAGGCAGGCAAGTATGTTCTATTGCGGAAATTCAATGTCTCTTCTGCAATGAAGAGGGGTTTTATTAAATTTTTTGGCCTAACGGTCCTAATTCAGAGACCTGGATCAAACATGCTCCAAAATCGGTAAAAGCTTCCCCGAATGCAATACTGTTTCTGGGACGATGATTTAACCCCCTAGGAGCTCACAATACTCAATTATGTTTCCTCTCAATGGGTGGGCCTTGACGCTGAGCGGACGCATATTTGCGTACCAATTGGCACACAGCCGTGCACCTCCTGGCGCAGTTGGCATCTGCTAACGAAGAGCTTCTAATTTTGCTTTTTCAGATACTGTGATTGCTGTGACCACCAATCATGGCGGTAGTGTGGTTTTGACAGGTACCCAATCCCTCTCCCGATTGGATAGCCGATAGGCTTGCACTTGCACAATGGGCAGTCGACTGAAGCTGCAAACAGTTGGCTGCCCACCGTTGACATGCCAGTGCCGCGGTTCAGTTGAGGACTGCACTGGATCCCGGGGGCAGCCGAGTCTGATAAGTCAGCAGTTGCTGAAGAACCACTTTGAAGAATTGAACCGTGTGCATCAGCATGGCAAGAAACTTAATATTTACCAAACGCAGTGGTGGCCTACTTCTTTTGAGGAGGAAACTAAAGGCCCATACACACGATCGGATATTCCGACAACAATTGTCCGATGGACGTGTCTCTTGTTGGATAATCCGACTGTCTGTATGCTCCATCAGACAATTGTTGGTATTTCTGACAAATGTTGGTTGTGCATGCTCTTAACTTGTCCAACAACAAATGTGTTCCGTCAGATTATCCGATCATCTGGATTTTAGTCTGGATAGACTTGTGTACAAACACGCATTGCTCCAAACGAATTCTAACCATCAGACAACATTAGCAGAAGTTGCCCAAAGGGTGATGCTAAAGAGCTGAAACTGTTTTTTGTGTATGTTGGCTGAAAAGGTTCTGCCGTCTGTATACAGAACAAGTTCACACCAAAGCCCTTTGGACAAAAATCCACAGATTTGTGCTCTGGAAGTCGGATCGTGTGTACGAGGCTTTTAGTGAGTGTGAAATTTATAGCGCAACACATGCGATCTGAATCGCCTCAGGTCGCTTGGTATCCATTCCCTACTGTATTTTTCCTTCAGAATAGATGGGTTTTGAGTCTATTCCCGAAGGCCTGGTGATTCACCTCCATTCGGATGCTGGTTGGTATTCCGTTCCATAGTCTAGGTCCTTGGACTGCAAATCTTCCTCCTTTTGGACTTGTATGTGGCCTTGGGCATCTGAAGTAGTTTTTGGTTGGTGGATCGGAGAACACGATGGGGGTTATGGTATTTTAATTTTTCGCATAGATGTTGGGGGGCACTTTCTTGAACACACTTATGTGTCGGACAAAGTGCCTTTTTTAAATGTAATTCTACAGAAATAAGTTGCCCATAGAAGGTAGGAGAACCTTCAGAAAATCCATTTAAAGATCTTTTTAAGGTGGTATAATGTTTTAGGATTGCATCAACTCAAATTGTCTCATATCGTGTCTTTTTTTTTTTTTTTTTTTTTTTTTCTGAGACTGGCAAGACTATGCATCCTGTCCTCTGCCCATGGTCTAGTCACTTATCCACCCAATTCTTTCCTTTTGGCATGAGACGTATGCTAAAAAAAAAAAAAATGCCACAGCCAGGAAAAACTTACAATTACGTAAAATTGCCTCATCTTCTCTCATGGGAGTGCAGGGCTCTCTAGGTGCAGTTTTGTTTTACTTGATTCCATTACAGAATCGCATCTTCTGCAAGGTGTATCTAGAATATCTACAGTAATGTTCTGTCAGATTCTAGACTGTACTCTGCAACTGTCACCTGTACATGGAAGAAGATGCTATTAGTGATTGTCTACGTGTCGGCATCCATTGAGAGGTAATAAAATCCACACATTATACAGAGTCTGCATGTAGTGAGCAGTCCCCGAAATTGGTTGTTGGTGGTAGTAGGTGATATGAATTGTGCCGAGGTTGGAAAGTTGGGCCGGTAATCTCTAGGTCATGTTATAAATTTGTTGAGCAATTGCTGTATGTTCCATAAATGTAAAAGTCCTTCGAACTCTATTGTAAATAAATAGGATTGTGATAAGATAGTGAAGAGAATGGTTCAGTTGCTCTAGTTTTAAAGGAAGTTCTTTTAAAAAATAGAGACCTACAAGCAGACGGGCACAAAAAAGTCAGAGGTCATAGTTCATTTACACACAGCTGTAAAAATGACACGACCGTGTGGGTGGAGCCGTACACGGATTTCAAAAGTGACATCTAGTACAAGGGTACTTCTCCCTGAACTGCTGTCACCCTAGGGGGTTTGGTGTGATTGGGCAGCGGCTGCAGAATTGGGACCAAGTTGCATGTTCCCAAAGGTGAACATTATCCTTTAATTTGGGGTCTTGTCGATCTAGTTCCCCTATCGATATGGTTCCCTGCTTCACTGCACAGGCGCTGACGAAGCACACGGAAATCTCCGAACCTCGGGCGGCATCCAGGCTCATTCCTTAACATCCCCATGGATTAGAGGACGTTTTAAAAAAAAAAAGCGAGCGCAACGAGTGCGTGCGGCCGACTGGCCACTTAAAGAAAATTCCACATCGCCCTGGACCTCTTGCTAGAGCTGCTCAGGTTTGGTGATTTCTGTCGGCTCGGATTGTGCCTGCGCAGTCGAGAGGGGAACCATATCGATGGGAGGAACCATATTGGCAGATCATCGGCCATAAATAGTTTGAAGTTCAGTAGCGACCATCTATGGGCAGGCTGACTTACCCGATTTGATTGATGTGCGACTTGCGCACAACCAGAATGTTGGATTTATTTAAAGGGAAGTATATAGGGGGGGTATTTCCCTAGTCGTCCGATGCTGTATCTGTCCCTAACGCTGAAAACTGAGGATCTAACGCAGCCAATCACTCAAACGCTGGTCTGTGGAGGTGGGCCCCTCCTTCACAGGGCTGGCCACTCTGTTCCGAATTTACTTCTGTGGTGAGCAACACAGTCTTTGCATCCTGTGTAAGAGTGCCTACACTTCTGGATAGTGAACATGGGGTCACCCTCTTGGCACTGCCACCGTTCACAGGATGCCTTGTAGGATTTTCAATAAATATGAGGCATTCTCTAAATTTGACAAGGTGGAGTTGCGTCAACGTCCCACAAGACCATGACAATCTCTATAGTACTAAATGCTTCTCTTCCACATTGACCTCACATATATGGCATTATCATGTCTACCTAAATTGGTCCAAGCTGTAACTACAGTATATGCACTAAAGCTGGACTCTGCTATGGTTTTTAAAGGAAGCAAATCAGATGTTCGTTTGTTGGTGGCTATTTAAGGTATCATAAACTATATCTTGTATCATTTACAAGGCTTCTCATTGGTGGCACACTGATGGCATGGATTTTTATATAATCCAAGCAATCGTCCATCTATTCAGTTCTATCCTGTTCAAGTTTTTAATTTTTTCACAGTAGCCTAAAGAAACTTAAAACCACCAGCCTATGTGAAATAACATGTGTCAAACCGTGTTTTGAGTTTTTTTGGGGGGAAAAGCCAGGAAATTAGACGTTTCCCCTTCTAGTTTAAATAAACCCTAATGGACGGAGAAATCTCTGTATTAGGACCTGGTTTCCCTTCGTATATAGGAACCGGCGCTGGTTGCCCACTGTTAAGGTTCTAGAAAGTCGGAGCGCTCTTTCCGCTCTCGCTCCTTGATGTCTAATGCTAAAGTGTTTTCAGCTTTCTCTTCTGACATGCATGGAGTCGAAATCCGTCCACAATAAAGTAGAGCCCGGGGGCAAGAGTTCTAAACCTCACACGCTGAATGTTTGTAGATATCATTATACAAAGCCTTTGATGCATTGGGGGGGGGGTTATGTGGCACATGTCTTTGCTTCTTTTTCTCGTTTTGTTAGGGGGCGGGGGGGGTTAGACCACCTCTGGCTCCTCCGATTTCAAGCCAACGGCCTTCAAATGTAGACGGTGACTGCAGCTGATTACTGCAATAAGTGTGTGCGCCCCTGCTAAGCTAGGGAGTTAATGCACAGATGAGGACACACGAAGGGCGCCTTCACACTTGTGGCTGCGGTGCGGTAGAAAAAAGCCTCCGCTGCAATCCCAGTGTGAAAGCACTCGGGCGCTGCGCTGGCATGGCATCAGTCCTGCCAGCAGCTTCTTTGCAGCGCTTCAGGAGCAGTGAATACACTGAAATTAATGGGCAGCGACACTTTGCGTGAGGATTTTAACCCTTTTTCAGCCGCTGGTGGGGGTTAAAAGCGCCGCAAACACTGATCCAGTGCTGTGCATGGTTGCGTCTCACTTCTCTTCTCCCTAAGGCCCCTCTTACACAAAAGTTTTTCAGGCGGTACAGATCTAAAAATACCGCCTGAAAAACTCTTGCCCAGCCTTCTCAATGTGAAAGCCTGAGGGCCCAGCGGCAGGAGAGAAAATAATCTTCTGCAAGCAGAATCTTTGGAGCGGTATGTATACCGCTCCTTCCCATTTAAAACAATGGGAAACCGCAGTATTAACCCTTTATCGGCCGCTAGCGTGGGTAATACCATACCGCTAGCGGCTGAATCCTGTGGCAATTCCGACGGTATAGCACCGCTATTTTTAGCGGCGCTATACCGCCACCGCACCTCCTGCCCCAGTGTGAAAGGGGCCTTACTCTTTGCACAGGGACTCTGGCAGGAGCCATTGGCTCGTGTCTGGGTTTTTTTTTTTTAAACACTTTAAAACTTTCATGAAATTACAGCTTGGGTAGTGTATGCTTTTGGTGTTTTTTTTAATGAAAGATTTAAATAGAATGAATGTCTTGCAACGGGCACAGTGAAATGTGTTGGTGAAATAAAATCATAGGGCTCTAAATACATCTTTATAACGTGGCTCTATATTTAGTGTTAAGCAGCGAGCGTTCCATCTGGTGGAATGCTAATTGTAGGATGAAGATTGAATGTTGTGGTTAGATGGTCGTCCCACAATACAGAGAAGATAAATGACTGAAAAGTGAATGGGGGGTGGGTGAATTATTGTCCAGGAAACCTCCGGCCCATCTGCCGCGCTGGACAGGAAACTTTCCTTTTCATAGCAATGCAAAAACTATTCTTGGGCACGGGTCCTGACTGTGGCATGCAGGAGGACATGGCAGACGCGGGTCTGTAAATACTCCATTATACGGAAGGCACAATTGCTACGTCTGACCTTTTGTGACACGTGTCGTCTAAAACCTTCCTATTTAATGGACCCGATCTATTGTAACAATTTCCTTTTATTTGGAATCAAAAGGTTTTACTTTATAGTTGGAATATTAGATTGGTGCCTCTAGGAGTAGATTTCCTATCATTGTCTAATTTTCCCAGGAAATGTGATTTGATCTTTTTCTTCCATTATTTGTAAAATAAGCCATTTTGGAATTTTACGCCCCTGTAGTTTGGCTTCAGAAAAGCTTTCCAAAGAATTTTGTGCTTTTCATTCATGTTTTTTTTTCCATTCAGATTCTATATTGTCGCTGCAGAGTAACCTGTGTATTTTCTGTTTTTATAGGCTCCATTCACGCTGCAGCGAGGGTTGGTTGTTTGGGGGGGGGGGTAGTGTTGGTTGTTGGGGGGGGGGTAGTGTTGGTTGTTTGGGGGGGGTAGTGTTGGTTGTTTGGGGGGGGGGGGTAGTGTTGGTTGTTTGGGGGTAGTGTTTGGTTGTTTGGGGGGGGGGGGTAGTGTTGGTTGTTTGGGGGGTAGTGTTGGTTGGGGGGGGGGGGTAGTGTTGGTTGTTTGGGGGGGGGTAGTGTTGGTTTGTTTGGGGGGGGGGTAGTGTTGGTTGTTTGGGGGGGGGGTAGTGTTGTTGTTTGGGGGGGGGGGGTAGTGTTGGTTGTTGGGGGGGGGGGGGGTGGTAGTGTTGGTTGTTTGGGGGGGGGGGGGGGGGGTAGTGTTGGTGTTGGGGGGGGGGGTGGTAGTGTTGGTTGTTTGGGGGGGGGGGTAGGTGTTGGTTGTTATGGGGGGGGGGTAGTGTTGGTTGTTTGGGGGGGGGGGTAGTGTTGGTTGTTTGGGGGGGGGGTAGTGTTGGTTGTTTGGGGGGGGGGTAGTGTTGGTTGTTTGGGGGGGGGGGTAGTGTTGGTTGTTTGGGGGGGGGGGGTAGTGTTGGTTGTGTGGGGGGGTGGTGGGTAGTGTGGTTGTTTGGGGGGGGTAGTGTTGGTTGTGTGGGGTGGGGGGGGTAGTGTTGGTTGTGTGTGGGGGGGGGGGTAGTGTTGGTTGGTTTGGGGGGGGGTAGTGTTGGTTGTTTTTTGGGGGGGGGGGTGGTAGTGTTGATTGTTTTGGGGGGGGGGGGTAGTGTTGATTGTTTTGGGGGTGGGTAGTGTTTGTGTTTGTTGTTGGGGGGGGGGGTAGTGTTGGTTGTTTTGGGGGGGGGGGTAGTGTTGGTTGTTTTGGGGGGGGGGGGGGGTGGGGGGGGGGGGGTAGTGTTGGTTGTTTTGGGGGGGGGGGGGGTAGTGTTGGTTGTTTTGGGGGGGGGGGTAGTGTTGGTTGTTTTTGGGGGGGGGGGGTAGTGTTGGTTGTTTGGGGGGGTAGTGTTGGTTGTTTGGGGGGGGGTAGTGTTGGTTGTTTGGGGTGGGGGGGGGGGTAGTGTTGGTTGGGGTGGGGGGGGGTAGTGTTGGTTGTTTGGGGTGGGGGGGGGGTAGTGTTGGTTGTTTGGGGTGGGGGGGGGGGGGTAGTGTTGGTTGTTTGGGGGGCTGCACCATTTGAATAGGATTCTCTCTCCAAAAACCCTTCAAAGAAGCTCATGTACCAAATCTTGGCACAGAGCTAGAAGCGCTTGGTGCTGCAATTGACGCATTTCGACAATTGTGTCAAACCGTGTTTGGGGGACGTTAATAATGGCTATCCAAATATGTCCAGTGTTTTGTAGCAATTCGCAAGCGGAACAGAGCCTTTGCCTTGGTTCACATTGGTGCGACTTGACATGTCAAATCGGTGTCATCTGCTGACAATGGTACAGTCCTAATCAGTTGCGATGCTGTACTTTTTTGTGATTTCGGTCTGCAATTTAAATTGACATCTTTGCATAAACCTGCACAGACGTGTCTGAAATCAGGACTGCCATGCAGGAGTGAAATCCTTTTTTTTTTTTTGGGGGGGGGGTGCACAAACTAGTGTACCTGGCTTTAACGTGAGGAGCTTTTATTGTTTGCGTTTTTAGTAAAGACGGGTATTGGGTAAAACTTTTTTTTTTTTTTTATATCTTAAAGCTGCTGCTCCTGATTGCTTCCAGTGCCAGTCACATGACCAAACGCCATGGCAAAAAGGCATCGGTGTGATCTCGGCCAGTGAAACAAGTGTGTGTGTGTGTGTCGTGTGTATATATATATATATATATATATATATATATTTATA